>JAKWBI020000628.1:0-26996 GCA_022664585.2 Zalerion maritima | reverse complement strand
GATGTGTACGGCGTAATAGGGGTAATAATAACGCTATAAATAGCTTCCCCATACGCCCTTCCAGTACACCATAACAATACACATAACCACCAGTCAACCTTATTGTGCCACCTTTACAAGTGACCTAGTTTGACCTCTTATATCTGACAGTATTCTACTTTTTTATTTTTATTTATTTTACTCGCTTATTATCTTCCTTTTTCATTTCTATTTATTTTACTCGCTTACTTATTTTAATTAGTTACTCATTTTAATTGCTTACTAATATTATTTATCTTAATTGGAAAGTTTTTTAAAAGTCTGAAAAACATAACTACTGGTTAATTGAAACTGATGCACTTTAGGTTTATAGTTTTAATAAACGATATGGTTTTAACCAATTGAATTACTAGACTATAACTTACGTTATTTAGTATAGGACCTTCTCTGATTTATAACCCTTTATCCCCCCCCCCCGCTAATATTATATTCTTTATTATATAAAAATCGCATAAATACGCGGATTTTAATTGATTTTAAAATTTCCATTAATCTGTATATAAAAATCGGGGAAAGAAGCGCATTTAAATTCGTTTAAAATATTCCATTCATCTGTGTATAAAAATGGGAAAAATAAGGCGATTTAAATTCTTTTTAAACTTTCCATTAATCTGTGTTTAAAAATCGGAGAAATAAGCCGATTTAAATTCCTTTCAAACTTTCCATTAATCTGTGGATAAAGATCGTAAACATAAGGGCATTTAAATTCGTTTAAAGCATTCGATTAATCTATATATAAAAACGGGAGAAATAAGCCGGTTGAAATTCTTTTTAAACTTTCCATTAATCCAGTAATAATAATGGTAAAAGTAAGAAAAGAAATGGGGGAAAAGGAAAAAGCAAGGGATACATGTATTAATATTAAAAAGGAAATATATTATTATAAAATATAATGGAATAATATAAAAAGTCCTGTTTTGCCAATCTAATACCTTTGCCTGCCGTGTTTTCCCCTTACTCCCCTTTTTAAAAATATTTAAATCAAATAAACGATTAAATAATAAACCCTTAAGGTTTTCGAAAAATAAAAAATAAATTTAAAAATATTAAGATAAATAGGTGGATTTTTGGCAAATTAGATAATGTTTATACTATTAAACTTTCACTCACCGTGAATTTACCTAATATAAAACTTTAAAATTATAATGTAATGCTTAAATAAAATACTAAAAATAAAATAACATTATAAAAGAAAGCCGATATATAGAAGAATCTTTTTAATAATATTATTTATTTTATTTTATTTTTCTTGGGCCGATACGGGTAAATATGCTTATACCAAAAACCACATAATAATATGGTTGGGTATATAATTTGGGCGCCCCTAATTCCTTTCCCACCTAATAATTCCGTTTATAATATATTTTAAAAATAAAGTATAAACCGCAAATAAAATGGTAAAAATAAAATGAAAGTTATAATTAAAAGATAATTATCAAAATATTACTTTCTAGATTTTTATTTATTTTATTTAAGCGTATATGGCCTGGTGTATATGGCAGGTATATTTTTACCAAAGTTAAATAATAATAGGGTTCAGTATATAAATAATTTAACCCTAATCGTTTCCCGCTCCACGATTATAGTTATAATAAATTTAAAAATTAAATAAGAAACGCAAATAAAAAGGTACAAATAAAATAAAAGCTGCGATTAATAAATAATGATTTAAATAATATTTTACAGATTTTTATTTCTATTTATTTATTTTATGTAGGCGGATACGGCCTGGTGCGTATAACAGGTATGCATTTATTAAAGCCATATAATAATGTGGTTGGTCATATAATGAAACCGACCCCGATTTTATCCCGCTGCACGATTCCGTTTATAATAGATTTTAAAAATGAAGTAATAAACGCAAATAAAATGGTAAAAATAAAATAAAAGTTTCAATCGAAGGAGAATTATTAAAATAGTATTTTAGATATTTTTATTTATTTTGCTTCAATTTATTTAGGCGGATGCGGCCTGGTATGTATGGCAGGTATGCATTTACCAAAGCCATATAATAATATGGTTAGGCATATGATCAGCCGCCCCTGATTTTTTGGCCGCTGTAAAATTCCATCCGTAGTAAACTTTACAAATAATAGATATAATGCAAATAAAATGGTAAAAATATAAAAACAGCTGCCATAGGAATGAAATATTATCAACATAATATTTCTAATTTTTATTTATTTTAGTTTATTTTATTTAGGCGTATGCGGCCTGGTGCGTATGGCGGGTGTGCATTCACCAAAGCCATATAATAACGTGGTTGGTCACATAATCAGCCCGCCTCTGATTTTTTCGCCGCTTAATATTCCATTCGCACTAAATTTTACAAATTATATATATAATGCAAATAAAATCGTAAAAATATGAGGAGAGCTGCCATGGGAAGGTAATATTATAAATATCATTTTTCCAATTTTTGTTCATTTTTAATCCCTTTTATCGGGCGGATGCGGCCAGATTTATAACTGCCCATATACTGTACAACAAAATCAATGGTCACATGATTAGCCCGCTCCTAATTTTTTCGCCGATTTTTTCGCCGCCCAACTTTATCCGTAATAAATTGTACAAATCATATATATAATGCAAATAAAATCGTAAAAATATAAGGAAAGCTGCCATGGAAAGGTAATATTATAAATATCATTGGTATAATTTCTGTTTATTTTTAAGTATTTTATTTGGGCGGATGCGGGCAGTAATAGCTTTACACTTTGGGTACGCATAGACCGAATATTATTGGCCAACCCTTTTTTACCAAAAACTCTCAGGTCCCTTAACAATTACCTGATAAGGTTATAACTCTTTATTAAAGTTACTAATAAGGGTTTTTAAATATTATAAAATAATTAGAAAGATCGAATATAATTCGTATATTAATGGTTTAAAAAGGTTTTTTTTAGAAGGTTATTTTTTACCTAATTAGGAAGGACTCCACAGCTTTCGCCTTTTGAGCCAGTTCCCCCCTGGAAGCCTTAGTAATCCCTCACGGGCTCAATGATTTTAGAAAGCGAATACTTCGCTCGCTTACACTCACTACGTATTCCCAATTATTTAATATAAGGTCATTTTACGTAGAATAAGAAAAGGTAATAATGCCTAGGATTATGTAATTAATAATTAGAAATGATAACGAATATAAATATTACCGGGATAAGTTCCTATATGCTTAATATTTATATAAACCTTAAGCCTTTTTTAATTTACCCCAAATTCATTAATATTAGGGTAAATTCTATAATTTGTAAAGGGGTAAATGCGTTTAATTTTTATATACAGGACCAGGAAAATATATTAAAATTAAAAGCGGGAAATAATATGGATTCGGATTTTATTTATATAATTAATCCTATATACGAAAGGCGGGAAAGCCAAATAACCTTGGAAAAAAGAGATAGTGATAAGCGCCCTCGTAAACTTTCTAAGGAAGAACGTATAGTACCGAGGTCCAAGCTTAATTTATTAGAATTATTTAAATTATGATTACGTACCCACTTTTCTTTTATTTAGCCTTTGCACGTTTTATAATACGTATATTCTCGGTTACTTATTAATTATTACCCTTAACAATAGGGTTCGTTTTCTTTATATATGGCTTTTACCCTTAAATAATCGCCGCAATCGTAATTTCCTTTATACACCAATTAACATTAATGGGTATATAAAAAAAAAGGGGGTTAAGTAAAGATAAAATACTTAAATAATTAGAATAATAGGATTTAATAAAAATTGAAGAAAAATAATACAAATCTTTTTTTAATATTAAAATAAATAAAAATTTTAAAATGTTTAAGGAGGAGATTATTATGGAGCCCTTATATTATTTAATTGTAAAAAAAGGGCCCATCGGTCGGAAAACCATAAATCATATTTTATTCAATATTATTTACCACGTTCCGGACCTAATATATAGCCTACCTATATCGAGAATTTCCCAGGGTGGGTTATTATTAAAAGCAATATTAAGCAAAATGCTACGGATGAGGAGAAGCAAAAAAAGCTCGAAAATGGAAGGCTGTTAAAATAAGGGATACGGCCTATAATATTGAATATAGCCAGCGGCGCCGATTAAAAAGGGTTGAAAGGGCTCTGTAAGCCTAATTGGCTTTTGGAAATATAAAACAAAGTGATAAATATTTAATTTTTTATTTTATAAATCGTTTAAAATAAAGCTTATATATAATTAATTAAAATAAACCGTCCGGGAAAAGTAAAGGCTGGGGTATAATAAAATTTATAAAAATAAAAATATATAATTTTATTTAATTATAATTATACAAAAAACGGAATCGGTAATTATTATAAAAAAGTAATTAATAATACGCGAAGGATAAAAAAGGGGATAGCTTAATAATAATTTTAAAAGCTAGGAAATCCTTTTTAAAGATTTTCGGACCGCGGAATACGGTCTTTTAATATAAATTGGTAAAATATAACGGTACCGAAGGTATTTCCCATTATATTTATATTAAAAACGTATACCCGGTATAATTATTTAAATAATTAATTTAAAACCTTAAAATAATTCTGTATAGGATTATATAAAAAGCCAAAAGAACCCCTGGGAATTATGGGATTTTTAGGAGGGTAATCAAGCGTGGCGGTAAAAATTTAATTATAAAAATATAATTATTATTTACTATATTATATTTTCCCCTAAATATTATATTATTGTTTAGGAATAATCCTGTATAGGATTATTTTATATGTTCTACAGTATTATCACTCTTAAATAGGCAATTGGAGGTATAACTGAACCAAACAGCTTGGTTTTAAACACCGACCATGCAGCGAGGTTATCAGACCTACTCTCCGCTACATCATTCGCTTTTAAAATCATTAAGCCCGTCAGGGATTACTAAAACTTATAAGGGGAAAGTGGCTCAAAAGGTGAAAAGTGTGGATTCCTTCCTAATTAGGCGAAAAATCATACTACGAGATTTTAAATGTATAAAAATTATTAATATTAGAAAGGATAGCTTCCTTAGAATATGTTATAATATTTAAAAACCCTTATTAGTAACTTTGAAAAAGGGTTATAAGCTTATTAGTAAATATAAATATCCGGTACTTCCACGCAGGAAGTAAGGTGTCGGAATACGTAGTATCCGCCACACATATCGTGAAAATCGCTAAGGCGATTTAAATTATTAAGAAAGTTGGTATTTTGTTTTATCTTATGCGCTAATAATTCTATTTCTTTTTTTTTCATTCGCTTTTTATTTTATGCATTTTACTTATTATTTTATTTCCATTTCTTCTATTCGCTTTTTATCCTATACCTTCTATTTTTTTTTATTCCGCTATAATTCTTTTATTTATTCTATTTATTCGCTTATTATTTTTATTCATTTATTATTTTACTTATTTCATTTTTCCTTCTTTTATTTCTATTTATTTTACTCGCTTATTATTTTACTTTTTTATTTTTATTTATTTTACTCCTTTATTATTCTACTTTTCTATTTCTAGTTTTTTCATTCGCTTACTTATTTTACTCCCTTACTTATTTTACTCGGTTACTTATTTTACTCGCTTACTCATTTCACTCGCTTACTCATTTCACTCGCTTACTCATTTCACTCGCTTACTTATTTCAATTGCTTACTTATTTCAATTGCTTATTTTTTTTAAATGCTTACTAATATTATTTGGCTTTATTGGAAAGTTTTTTAAAAGTCTGAAAAACGTGGCTACGGGCTAATTTAAACTCATGCACTTTAAGTTTATAGTTTTAATAAACGATTTGGCTTTAACCAATTGAACTACTATACTACAACTTACGTTATTTAGTATGGGACCTTCTCTGATTTATAACCCTTTATCCCCCCCCCCCTTATATTATATTCTTTATTATATAATAATCGCATAAATGCGCGGATTTCAATTAATTTTCAAATTTGTATTAATTTGTATGTAAAAATCGGGGAAATAAGCGCATTTAACTTCGTTTAAAATATTCCATTAATCTGTGTATAAAAATCGGAGCAATAAGCCGATTTAATTTCTTTTTAAACTTTCCATTAATCTGTGTATAAAAGTCGGTGTAAGGGGTCCACAGGTTTACCCTGTGGGAAGGTCAGGCAAGGTGCAAGAGGCTAGAATAGATGGGATGGCAATGAGTATATTATAACCAGTCTTTTTAAGAGCTTATTCTTAAAAAGAAGAAAAGGAGTTAAGTTCCTTTATTTTTATATCCCCTGGGGGGATCGCTTATATTACGCTAAGAGATTTTAAGCGTTTTATCCTAAAAAGGTCTTCTTTACCAGTCCCGGGTAGGTCCCGGGTAGGTCGATATTCTTTATAATTATTCTCCTTTTTAGGGCGGATATCCTTAATTATTATTACGGTTTAAAAGTATTATAAATTATATGGTGGGTATAAAGTGCTTGTATTGGTATATAAGGTATAAGCGTAGGCGTAGCTATTATATATAATGGCGCATTATATATATAATAATATATATAACCTTAAAGGCTTGGTTATTATAATTATATATTTTTATAGTAATATATACCTTTTTATGGGTAAATAAAATATAACCCTTAGTTAAATTATTACCCACTTTTCATTACCTCTCTTTTAATATTTCCTTAATATAATATTAATTTATAATGCTAATTTTAGTTTAATTAATTTAAATAATTAATCGAATATAATATTATTTAGCTTTTATTTATATTTTATCTTATTTTACCTAAATAACAGCCTGGCGTTTTAATAATAATACCCTATATTGATTAATTATTATACTAAATATTATTATGCCTTATTATTATTATAAAACCAAGGCATAATATCGTCGTCGTTTTGTAAGGCAGCGGGACCGCGGCGGCGCTGTCCTTAGTCGTACGCACGCTTATATATATTATTACCGTTGCGTTATAAATAATATCGATTTATCGCGTAAGCCTGATTATTTTAATAGGCTTATGCGGCCGGATTATTATTAATTTGGAAGAATTACCATATTATATAATAATTATAGCAAAAATAATGATTTTTACAATCAGGTAATATTTCCCAAGCGTTGTTTTAATATTAATATACCGTTAATCGAATAAAAAGCCTATTATTGGTATAAAAAGCGATTTCGACGATTTTTTCGAAATAACGATTTAATTTAAAGATTACCGCTCGTTGGTATATATTTATTGAGGTATTTCCCTGGCGTTTGCCGGGTATTAATATAATAAAACAGTATTTCCCTTTTAATAAAAAGGAGCTCGCCGCTAACCCTAAGGCGGTGGGCAAGCCTATATTTAATCTGGGCTATTTCCGAAAGTTTTATAAAAAGTTTTATAATTACCAGGCTTTTTTATTATATTACAAGCAGTAATATTATTTTAAATATAGGTTTACCGGTAATAAAAAGAACCGCGCCGCCGTAAATAATACCCTAGTATAATATTAATAATAAGGGAGCCATATTAATATTTTTACCTTTTCTTTTTTTTTAAAACTTCGCCACCTACCAGGCTATAGTGGTCGGGCATCGTTTTTTATTGGTATAATTTATATAGCGATTTCCCTTGGGCGTTATAAATTTTGCCCTAATAAAACGCTTCCCTAGCGGTATATTAATAATTTTAGGGTAATTAAGGTGCGGTTGGTAGTAAAGTTTAAAAGTTTCAATTAATATCGCGTTTCGTATTAGGAAACTCGGGCTTCGCGGCCCTTTATATAATAAAATGCTATTTTATAGGGCGGCTTTATAAGGTGGCGGAGAATATATATATATCCGATAATATTATTAAGGCCCTACTGTATAAATTATTTTACCTTAACGAATTAAAGGCCTAAAAATGGCCGGGGTTTTATTATTATTTTACGGGAATTGGGGTGGCGTTATTATTATATTTCCTCGACGAGGAACCGGGTTCGAGTTTTATTAATAGATTTTTTTTATTCTTTATTTTTATTAATTATTATGGTATATAGTATATACATACTTATAAGGGTAGGCCTGAAGGGGTCTCCCTTACTAATTTAATAATTAATGCCGGCGCCTTTATATTCCCGTTTAATATATAATTACGTGTTTCGTATTTGGGGCTTGCGTTATTTAAACGTATGGCCGGGAATATACTGGTAATATTTTCGTATTTACCAAAATAAGCTTTTTTTTTTTTAAGATCCCCTTGGGTTCCTTTTCCTGCCTTCTCGCTTTTTAAACTTAATTATTATTTTTATTATATTTACCATATTTTCCTTTGGGATTTATTAATCGTATTTCGGAGACCATTTTATCCAATTAATTAAGTAATACCAGTTACCCTAATATTTGCGCTTATTTAATACCTGTTCGATCTTCCATTACTCCGGGTCTTTTTTAAGGTCCGGTATCGGGAGAAGGTTTTTTTACTCGCCTAAGCGGTTTTTCTATGGCTTTAAAAGGCTTATATGGAAAACATTATATAACCTTGAGTATTCGCTAAAAAGGGCCAAGCGATAGGCCTGCGATCCTATAATATTAAGAATTTTAAATAGTCCGATAAATTTAAAGGCGAGTTTGCGCGATAAGAGTTTAAAACGGATATTTTTGGTTAAAAGTTTAATTAAATCGCCACGCTTATATTATTTTAATTGCTAAGATTTATTATAGGCATTTTTTTAATATCATTGGGCATTTTTAAGGTGTTTTTTAAGCGTTTCCCTTATTATATATAGGTTTTCCAGCCTGGTTTTTATAATTGGTACTCTTTTTAAAATAGGGTCGTTTTTGGCCTTATATTTAAACTTTAGATTATACCCCATTAATATTTAAAAGCGTAAGGTAAATATACTGGAATACCTTATATTATTATATATAAATTTTGCTTATAATAATAAGGACGCCTAATTTAATTGGTTTTAGGTGGTATAATAATATAGCAAATATTCTAATACCTGGTTTACCCTTTTTATTTAATGATTGGTTTAAAGGTAAAACGCCGTTAATAAGCGGCGTTTAATTTTAAAGTAAAAATATAATTTAAACCAGAATTTATTTATAAATAGGGGTCCCTTATTATTAATAATACCGTTAGGGGCCCCGTATTATAATTTAATCTTTTTATAAAATAATTATATTAATTCGGAAGCTGTAATATTATTACGCACGGGTAGGAAAATTCCGAGCTTAATATATTTATATATTATTTTAAGGATTATATTTACCTTTTCGAAGCCATTTATAATTGGTGGTAAGTTAATAATAAAATTTATAAAGAATTTGCTTATAGGACGCCGGGGTATTGGTAAAAAAACCAGAGCGCTATAGGGATAATATTTTGGTATATTAATTTTTTAATAAATACCATATCCGTTAATATACTCGGCCACGTTTTTATTTATTTTTAATTAAAAGTATTTAGGAATTAATAATTTATTTATTTTAAATTTGCCGAAATATTTTACCAAGGGATTATTATAGTGGAGTTATATAAATTCCTCTAGAATTATAAATTTTATCGGAATAACCATGCGTTCTTTAAATAATAAAAGGCCATTTGGACTTTTTTAGCCTGGGCTTTTAAAAACCTAAGGTTTACCTAATATTAAGGTGGCGATTTTTTTAATATATATTAGGTTAATATTTTATAATTATTTAATATAATTATATAAGCTTTTATTTATAAGCGAGTATGGTTTTTCCTTTACTGTGGTAGTTTTAATTATTACCCGGGGTAGGCCCATTTTTAAGGTTCCTTTATAAGGCCCCCTTAAAAGTATTTAAATAATAATTTATTTAATTTTTAGGGTTATATATCCCTAAAATTATATATTTTAACCATTTTCCTTTATAATAATAAAGGGAGATTACCTTTCGCCGGAGTTTTTAAAATATAATTAGGCCTTTTTAACGGGGTATTGGCAGGGTTTTGCTTACCTGCCTGGTGCTTAATTTTGAAATCGAAGGGGGCCAAATATATATATTAATATATTTGGCGGCCATTTAATTTTTATTAATTTATAAAGGTTTAAAGATTAAAATAATCTAAAAGGATTTTAATTGGGAACACTAACCCTTTAAAGTAATATTACCAGTATTTAAACGATAAAATAATAGCGAGTAGTTTTTTATTAAAAGTGCTATAATTTAGTTTAGCTCCTTTAAATTTAACAAACCAGAAAATAATAAGGTGGTATATACCTTTTTTATCCGGTTATAATAAAATGGCTGCTTAGGCCTAATTTAAGGTATCGGTTTTAACCCGTATAAGTAATTAAGGGTTAAAATAACGAAATAGGGGAGTATTTTAAAATGCATTAATAAACTGGTAAAACGCCTCCTTTTTTAGGGCGTTTAGTTTAATAAACCCTGGCTTTTTTCCATTTATATTATCTTTTAATAGATTAATAAAGGGAGCCATAATACCAGAATATTTATAAATAAATTTCCTATAAAAATTATAAAACCCTAAGAATACTTATATATTATGGTAGGTTCGCGGGAGTGGCCATTAAATAATAATAAGGGTACGTTTGGGGTTTATTAAAATCCCATGGGGTAATAGGATAAAGCCTAAAAATTTAATTTCCTTTATATAAAAGGAATATTTCGACGGTTTTGCGTATAATTATATAATACGTAGCCGTTTTAAAAAGGTTTAAATATGCTTGGTATATATATTGCGATCGAAGGAGAAAATTAGGATATTATTTAAATAAATAATATAAAAATTATCGATTAATCCTTTTAGGGTATTGTGAATATAATTTTAAAAGGTGATAGGGGCATTGGTAAGGCCAAATGGTATAACCAGGTATTTATAATGGCCATATTAAAAACGGAACGCTATTTTTTATTCCTTTCCCTTTTTAATACGAATTCGATAATATATATTTTTAATATCGATTTTAATAAAAAATTATATTCCGTTAATTTGGTTTAAAATGTCCGTTACCAAAGGGAGGGGGTAGTAATTCTTTACCGTTATTTTATAAAGACCGCTATAATTTATATAAAGCCTTAAATTTCCGTTTAATTTGAAAATAAATAAAATCGGGGCTTTTAATGGGAATAATAATGAATATATTAATTCTTTAATTAAGTACTTATCCAAATAGGCTTATATTGCTGCCAGTTTTTTTTGGGAAAATGGGTAAATAGGCCCGAAAGGAGGTATAGACTCGGGAAGAAAAGGGATAATGTAATCCGCGTTATTATATAACGGAAGGGTACCATTTACGGGGTTTTCGAATATATTTTAAAATGCCTAAAGTTCGGTTGGGATTTTTTAGGGGTATACCGCATTATTACCTTCCTTTTTTTCCTTAAAAAATAGCTCGGGTGGCGTTTATATAAGGGAAAATATATAGGCCTTATTTTTATAAATTTTTGCAAATTTATAAGCGGATAAAATAGAGATATATATAAGGTTAATGGTAAAAAACCAGTGTTTTATTGGCGGATTAAGGGCGATTTTTTCCCGTATTATTACCGCCATTAATAATAATACAGGGGAGTTATTATCCTTATTTTTTACCGTAATATACGAAGCGATAAAAATGTGGGAATTTCCCCGATTATTTATTATACAAAGTAAAACCTCGAATATACCTTAGGGTATTATTTCCGTTCTGTTAAGTATACTTAATTATAGCAAAACCATCGATGCTTTTTTAAATTTATATTTTATTATAAATATTAAATTAATAATATTACTTTCCGCGCTTATATTTAAATTAGTTAGAATAAAGGCTGCGGATTTAAAAGTTAGGGGGACGAGAGTAGCGGAAATAAAAAAACAAGATAATACCTTTATAGGAGTAAAAAGCGACGCAGGGGTGGAGGTATTTACACCACTCCTTTATTTCCCGATTATTCCGCTTTAAAATTGCTTTTTTTTTTCGCCCTTCGCCTGGCCGGCCGTCCCTTTTTTTATGGCGGCTTATACTTGTCCCGGGGTTTAGGTGCAGCCGGGAAAAAGGTGGTATTTTAAATTATATTAAAAATATTTAAATGGTTTATTGGTTTTACGATCAGGCGGGTTTTTTTTTCTTTTTCCTTTTAATTAGTGCCTTTTTCTTTATAATATAATGGCGTAAACCCTGTTTAATTTCCCCCTTTTTTTGGAATATTTTCCTTTTAAATTTCGGTGGGGTTTCGCTAATACCTTGCCCCTTTTTCCCTGGGTTTTCGCTCCCTTTAACCTTAATGTATAAAATCGATTATATAATATTTAGGCCGAACGAATTATATTAATTTATATAATAGGTTCAGGGTTACCGTGTATATTAATATTATTAATAAAGGCTGGTATTAATTTAATATAAAATACTTAAGCCTTTATTTTTTTATTAATATTTTAAAGTTAATTTTTTAAGAATAAAGGGTAATGGTGGAATTCCTATAGGGATTGGGCTTCCCTTTAATGCGCGTTTTTTAATAATCGTTAAAGGGTATAATCCTTAATTTATATATCCTTAAACTAAGTTTTAATTTAAATACGGAACGCCGTTTAATTATTTTGGCTTTATTCCCTTAGCGTTTTACTTTTAAGGGCGTTTAGGAATATTTACCAATATTAGCGTAAATCCGGCGCCATATAATTAAATATAAGGAGGATTTTTTTATAATCCTTATAATATTTTTTGCGATTTTTATTAAAAACGCATTAGAGGTTTATTTTTTAAATATTATATTAACGGAAGGTGGTAATAATTAAAAGGGTAGTAATATTAGTATTTTTAATATCGGGTCCTTCGTTATTCGACAATAAATCGCTTTATTTTTAACGATATTTCGCCCGTGGTTGGTTTTTTCCGAATTTAACCAGTTCCGCTTTTAAGGCTTATTATTTGCGTTTTAAATTTCGAATACATTTAAATTGGGTAATATACTTAATATAATATTATTCGAAAGTATAAAGATTAAGATTTCCCTTTTTTCGAGGTATTTCCTTTTTATTATTATTATTTAGGATAAAATGGCTATATAATAACGGAGCGGGCGCGTTTTATTAGGGTTAATCCGCGAGTTCGTTTTTATCTTTATTATAAGGATTCGATTGTCCGTTTTTTGCTCTTAATATTTTAGGTGACCAGGGGGGAAAGAATAAAAATTATAAGGGGTTTATAGGTTTACTTTGTGGGAAGGTTAGGCAAGGTGTAAAAGGTTAAAATAAATGGGATAATAATAAGTATATGATAACCAGTTTTTTTAAGAGCTTATTCTTAAGAAAAAGAAAAGGAATTAAGTTCTTTTATTTTTACGTCCCCTGGGGGGATCGCTTATATTACGCTAAGAGATCTTTAGCGTTCCATCCCAGGAAGGTCTTCTTTACCAGTCCCGGGTAGCTCCCGGGTAGGTCGACGTTCCTTACAGTCGGAGAAATATGCCGATTTAATTTCTTTTTAAACTTTCCATTAATCTGTGTATAAATATCGGAGAAATAAGCCGATTTAAATTCCTTTTAAACTTTCCATTGATAATAATGGCAAAAGTAATAAAAGAAATGGTGAAAAAACGAAATATATTACTATAAACTATAATGGAATAATCTTAGAGGTCCTTTTTTGCCAATATAATACCTTCGCCTGCGCTGTCTTCCCCTTACCCCCTTTCCGAATAATATTTAAATTAAATGGACGATTAAATAATAAACACTCCAGGCTTTTTGACCTTAATATAGCAATATAATTAAGCCCCGGGGTAAATTCAGTACCTATAATATCCATTATTGCTTTATTTATAATAAAACCTTGCGATTTATAAACTGTAATGGTAAAAGTAATAGCTAATGGGAATTGTATACCGGTACAGGTCGTATTCCCTACCATAAATTCCTTATAAATAGGAAAAATACGTATTATAGGCTGGTTATTTATATTTTAATATATTTTAGGTCCTAAATAATTATTAATTGCAATATAAACCATACTGGGGGGATTTGTGCGCGGGATTTTATTTAAGAAATTGTTAATAATAAAAAAATAATAAAAAGATAAGAAAAAAAAAGAAATACCTGGTGCCTAGATAATGTGATCGATTATCCCTAATGCTTTATTAACCAAGCCCTTTTTAACCTAAAGGTTATTCAAAAGCATTACTCGAGCTTTAATAATTAATAATAGTATAAATTCCAAACTAATATTTTTATTTAAACCTTATTTATAATCTTGGCCAGTCCCTACAGCTTTTACCTATAAAATAAGGGCTAATATCTTTTCCAAATTATTATAATTATTTAATAATAATCCTAATAAAGCTTAAGAATTATATTCCTTAACGGAATTTCTTATAGTATAAATTCTTAAGGGATTGGAAAAATCGGTAATAAGCCTATTATTATTTTAGGCAGCCCGGCTATTTAAAAGCCGCCAATTTATTTCGGTAATAAATTAAGGGGTCCGTAGGTAATTTAAGGCAGCACTAAAACCTGCCTATAAATCCCCCTATTACCTTATAATTATTATAAGTTTAATAATTATATTAAACGTTAAATATAAATTACGGCCGGTAATTTTTAAAGGATTGGATAATATATCCGAAAAGTATAAAGGCTTTTAAAGGATTAGGGGTAATTAGGCGAAATCACCTAATAATAAGTAATGTAATCCGCCCAAAAATTTATCCTTAAATTATGGTATGATTTTAGGGAGCCTGGAGTTAATTATGCCTAATACTATTAACCTTATTATAAATTTTTCATTTAAAATTAGGAAATGAATATTTTTAAATAAAGCTTATAAGGTAAAAAGGGTATTATTTAATAATTTATTAAATTTCCCCTTTATAGGTAGGCGAAAAAGGCCATAAATGGTACGACCATTATTCTATATACTATATTACTAATACGGGCGGCTCGAAAAATTGGGTTAAAATACTTATATTTTTCGGCCTTTTATAATAGGTGACTGGATAAAATCTTTATTAAATAAGATTTCCCATTTTCACCTTCCCCAATAAGATTAATTAATAATTGCTTATTATTAATATTAAAAATAATATCGTAATTATTAAATATAATTAAATTATAAACCTGGCGTTAATATAGGTTTAATATTAATTTAGCTGCCCTGGGAAATATATTAATGGAATTATTAAACTTGGGGTATTGGGATTTCTTATTTTTCCAATAATCAGTATTTCTAATGGGAAATCTTCCTATATACGGTAATTAATTAAAGTTTAAATTATAGGGCCTTAACCCAAGTTCCAGGTCAGTTTTAGGCTGGCCTGGAAGCTAATTAGTTAAAACTTGCCATAAATTAATTAAGTCCTCCCTAATAATTTCCTGGTTAAAAAATTCTTCGATTATTTTAGGCTAAATCAAATCACCATAATAATCATCCGGATAATTATAATTATTTAGGTAAAATAAATACGCCAAAGAATATAATTTAAAGGTATGGTTATTAACCTTAAGTAAGGCATCTTTAAAGGAGAATGGATGTTGTAAAATCAGCTATAATAATATAATTAGTGGCAGGTTTTAATTAAGAGCAAAAGGAAAAAAAAAAAATAGAAAAAGAAAACAGAAAAAAATCAGAAAAAAAATCGGAAAAAGAAAACAGAAAAAGAAATCGGAAACAAAATCGGAAAAAAAAACAGAAAAGAAATCAGAAAAAAAATCGGAAAAAAAAATTAGAAAAGAAAATAAGAAAAAGAAATATAACTAACCTTTATACGGCAGAAATCCTGGTAATCCTCATGGTTAGGTTCCCCTTTATATAATAGGACCCTTGGGCGGCGTCGGTGTATTTTATGGTCCCAATATAAAATCCACTTTAAAAAGGAAATATTATTAATATTCCTAGAATAAAATAACGCTTATATATAGTTTTACCAGCTAATATTTCCCCACCCATAGTATAAAATACTTTTATTCGGTTTTTAAAGGGCGGTCATTAATAATGAGAATTTATTTGGAACTTTGGGCCAAAAGCAGGCCTTAAATATAATACTATAATTCTTGGCCTAATATATCCCTTTTAATAATAAGACGATTCATTGGTTTTTATACCAAAATAAGGCGTGGATTATTCTCATTTATTAATAATAATACTGCTTTTATTATATCACCAAAAGATATAAACTGTGTTTCTGCCTTAAAACAGTATTTGGAAATATAATTAATAATAATATTAATATTACCATAAACGGAAATATCCGTATTTGCCAGCCATACCAAAGAAATAAATCGATTAAATTAATTAATATTTTAATCGTTTCTTTTCGTTATAAATATATAAACATTAGGATTCATATCCTTAATAAATGTAGGGGAATTATAATAATTCTAAGGGAAATAAAAACGGTATAATTTTGCCCCAGTACGGCGATTTTTCCTAAAGTAATACTTTTAAAAGCATTTATACACCTGAACTTTATTAATAATTTGGGCCAAGGTTAAAAAGATTTGATTTTAAAGGCAAAAAGGCTGGTAAAAAACCTTAAAAAAGCAGGAAGGTTTTATAAATGGCGATTAAATGGATTTATAGCTTCGATATAGGCCCCCTAATAATTTATAAGGGCTTGTTGGGTTTCGGGTGTAGATAAATCATTAGGGGGCCTATTAGGAGAAGGTTAGAGCCAAATAAATCCATATAAATGCGGTAATCCACGTAATTGCCATTCATACTTATTAATAATTAATATAAAAAAATAAAAAAATAAATAAAATAATTACTTACCGGGTTTAATAATCAACCATTCCAAATTTAGGCTTAAGGAAATATTCCATAAAAGCCGTAAAACGGGCATGAAGATGGTAGGCGGTTATATAGGGGTTATCACATAATATTCGCCTTATTAGACGGAATTTCTATGCCCCATAAGCATTTTTCCATTCTTTAAACTAAGGGAAGAAACGAAAAAACAAATCCCAATAAATATCGGCAGCTTTAAATATCATAAATAAATTAGGGCAGCCAATATAGTATACCATAGCCTATAATTCCGCTCTTTTGGAAGTCCAGGAAGGCCGTAAGCCTTTAATAGAAGCTGAAGAGCGGAAAATAAAATCCTATAGGTACTGAAATTAAGGGGAATTTTCCTTAAAGGCCAGCCGAATTTGGTTTAAAACCCAGTTAATAAAGGTATCGCTTTTAGTACGATTAATATAAAATATTAATTTTCCCCTTACTTATTGGCTAATGATCATACTATTGGCCATAAAACAAAAAATAAAATATTAGGCGAATTTAAATAATTAATTAATAATGAATAAAAATAATAGAAAAAAGGGGAATTTATACCGTTTATTATAATATTATATAACATGGATTAAATAATCCTGCAATTTAATAAAACGATACCGTGGGGTATTAAAATCGGCCTGGCCTATAGGAAATAAATAGGGAAAAACATTATTAAATAATACTAGGGATTTATTATATTTATTAATAAGGGTGGACCGGTATATAAGTATTAAAAGCTCGGTAAGGCCAGTATTAATCTTATTTTGGTTATATTATTAACGAATTTCGGTCGGTAATTGGTTAATTTTTAGGTTATTAAACTGTAAATTAAGAATACCTTTAATAAAGAGGTTAATTATAAACTGCTCTTTATCCTTAATGGTTAAATTATTAGCAAAAACAGTATCACCAATAATAATAGGGATTTAATCGAAAATATCCCTATTATCTGGTAACTCCTATATTGCTTATAAGGAAATATCGATGTCCTTATAACCAGGATGGTTTTGCTTTATATAAAGCAGCCAGGTCTGTATAATAAATTAATAAATAATTAAAAATAAACAGGAAAAGGAATAAATACCTTAATCCTTAATTTTCTAACCTTAAGTTCCCCCTTATACTGATCAGCAAAGTGGGGATTTTCCTGGTAATTTTTGTGCCGAATAATAATAATTTCCAAATTTTCTGGAAGTAATGGAAATTATTAATAAACCTGGAAAAATAATATATTAATAAAAATATTAGAGACATAAATTTAAACATAAATTTAATAAAAAAAACATACCTTGGCAATATTCCTTGCAAGATTAACATAATGGCCTTTATACCGATATTGTGCCCCCCGTACCTGGCGTACTTAATTGAAAATATACACCCTAAAAATCATTATTTACTTTATTTAAAAAAGCTCAGCCAAACAATCAGGTATAGGGCCAAAATCCAGGTTATTCTCTGCCGAATAAAAAAAAGGCTTATCGGGAGCCTTTTTATCGTCTTTAATTCGGCATCTTCGGCAAAGTCCTTCCTTTAATAAATCCATATTAAACCATTTTTCTTGGCAACGGAAATAAAATTCCATTATGGATTTATGTAATATATAATAGAAATTCTGCATTAAATTAATATTATTGGCGGAAATAGCAGGTTATTGGAAAGGAAGTAATGGATTTATTATTATTAAATTATAAGGGGCGCGATAATTAGGTTAAAAATCCAAATAATCGGTACCGGTTATGGTGGAAGGTAAAGGGGAATTTAAAAAGGAGGGAATAATTAAAGAATTATTAAAAGGCGAAGGGGGTAAAATGTTTAGGAAATTAAAGGGTAAGGGAATTAAAAATGCCGTAAAAATAATAAAGGGGTCCGAGGAAGAAAAAGTGGAGGTGGAAGCCTATTAAATAAATTAATAAAAACTTTATAATAATAAATACGGTAATAAAGAAATATTAATAAATACCGTTAATTATAATTGGTTAAAGCTTTTATTTCGGAATAAGGGCGAGGGGACAGATAAAAAGGATAAAGGATTAAACGAAAAATTTACTGGGATAGGAATGGTAAAATTAGGGGGTGGTGGTGGTTGTGCCTATTAATATATTAAAAAGTTAGTTTAATATTATAAAAATAAAGGAAAAAAAAAGGAAATTAAATTAATATACCGTAATTTATAAATGATTATTACTCCACCGTCTGGTGGGTGCATATTAGGGCGGGCTTAAAACAGTAAAGGTTCGTTTATTATTTAATTATTAAAATAAAGTTTTATAATTTAAATAAAATTTTATAGGTTTTTATTAAAAACGAATATTATAAGACCGAAAATATTCCTATATATTAAAGGTTTGGTAATACCGAGAGCATTTTTTATTTTCTTACCAAATAGGCAAATTATAGGAATCCATTATTAAAATATTTGCTTAAAAAGGCTATTATTATAAAGGGTAAGTTTATAATATAGAAAAGAAATCTTTAAAATAGTGAAAATACCGATAGGAATAGGGATAATGGATAGATCACATAATTAATAACCAATCAAAGTTTTTCCCGTTATAAGGTACTTTTGGTGGAAAGTCTTTAAAACTTAATAAAAACCGCAAATAAAATAGTAAAAGTTTAATTAAAGTTGTAATGGAAATATAATCATTTAAATATCATTTTTACAATTTGTATTTATTTTTATTTAATTTATTCGGGTGGATACGGGCAAGTATATTTATTTTTATAAACCTGTATACGTTAAGTGGTAAATCACATGATTAACCGCCGCTGATTTTTTTCCCGCCACACGATTCCGTCCATAATAAATTTTAAAAATCAACCAAAAAACGTAAATAAAATCATAAACATAAATAAAAATATAATTTATATAGCGACGCGTTTAATAATTATTTTTATAAACTCCATTTACTTTTATTTACTTTATTACGGCGGATGGGGGCAGATATATATTTGGGCTATAAGAAATGCATAGACGTTTTATTATTAATTGTATGGTGCTTAAACCACATAGGAAAACCACATTAAATATATTTCTCAGTTTACTAATAAGCTTATAACTCTTTTTTAATATTACTTATGAGGGTTTTTAAATATTGTAAAATAATTAGAAGAAACTATTCTATTTAATAATTTTAATAAATATAAATGTAAAATCTCGTGGTATTATTTTGGGCCTAATTAGAAAGAACTCCACACTTTTCGACTTTCAAGCCAGTTCCCCCCTATAAGTCTTAATAATCCCTCTCGGGCTTAATGATTTTAGAAAGCGAATACTTCGCTCGCTTACGCTCACTACGTATTCCCAATAAAGTTTAATATTGTTTTTCCCAGGTGATTTAAATACAATATAACTAATGATAAAACGTCTATGCATTTATTACGACGCAAATACAAATTCGACAGCATCCGGCGTAATAAAAAGAATAGAAATGAATGGGATTCATGAAAGTGAGTATTCAAAAATGGCCTACATAATATATATTTCTATTTATTTTAATCATCTTTCTTGTCTTTTTCATGTTATTTTTCAAATTTACTATGGACAGAATGCTAAAGAGGGAAAGAAATCAAGGGCGGGCTAATCACATAACCAAGTATATTGTTATATGGCTTTTGATAAATGCACACCACGCCGCATTAGCCCGAATAAAATAAATAAGAATAAACTAAAATCGGCAAAATCGTATTTCATGCCTGTCTTTTTATTACAAGATTTATTATATTGTTACTATTTATACGCATTCTTTACTTAATTTTTAAAATTTACTGTGGACGGAACCGTAAGGCGGCAAAATGATCAGGGGCGGCGTAATCATGTAACCAACGATATTAGTATATGGCTGTTGGCAAATGCACACCAGGCGGCATCGTCCCGGATAAAATAAATAAAAATGAACTACAACCGGCAAAGTCATATTTAAATGCCTGCGTTTATAGAACAGCTATTAATATATTTTTACCATTTCATGTATTTTTGAAATTTACTATCAACGGAATCAAAAATAGGGAAAAGAATCAGCGGTGTACTAATTATATGACCAACCACGTTATTATATAGCTTGTAGTAAATGCAAACCTGCTATACGCACTAGAGCTCATCCGCCTGAATAAAATAAACAAAAATTGGTAAAATTGGGCAAAATAATATTTGAATAATTACATTTGGGCTATAGCCTTTATTATGTTTTTACCATTTTATGTACGCTTTTTAAATGAATTTTAAAATTTCGTAACGGCGGGAATTTATAAAGGGGAAAATATCAAAGCTAGGTAAATCATATACCAAATACATTCTTTACATAAATATGAGCCATATATATACCTACCGGTATCCGCCTGAATAATATAAAATTAAATACGGAAAGATTAATAGAATGGTATTTAAATGATCCCCTTTTTATTATAAGTCTCAATATACTTTTATAATTTTAATTGCGTTTTTTACTTTCGTTTTAAAATTCACTGCAGATAGAATTTTAAAGCGGGTAAAACATCAAGTGTGTAGCAATTATATAATTAATTAATTTAATATAAAGCTTTTAAGGTCATGAAACTATTACCTAAATCCGCCCTAATTGAATAAATCACAATTGATAAACATTGTTAAAACAATATTTAAATAGTTTGCTTAAATTCTCAAATTCTTAATATTTTTACGATTGTATTTGCATTATTTACTTCATTTATAAAATTAATAAAAATAAATAAAAATGGGTAAAATAATGAAGAAATAAGTATCTTATAATGATTATTATTACTTCATCTTTACGATTATATTTATCAAATTTAATTTATTTATCAAACTTATTGTGGATGCATATTTGATAAATGTGGAAGAATTAATAATATATTTAATTTATAATAAATTAAATCCAGAGTTGGGTCTTAAATAAGGGCATATTTGCCCGCATCCGCGTAAAAGAAACCAGGCAGAAATCCAAGGGCAGAATAGTATCATTTTGATATTTGCCTGTTAATTATTATTATTATTATACTTTTACGCCTCTATTTGCCTTTTTTCTATTTTAAAGGTTATTATTAATATTAATCTTTTATGGGATAATATGATAATACGGGTTAATTATTTAAATAATGAAAGTATTATACAGGTTAAAATAAACACCTAAAGGTGTGTATCGGCGGAATATAAATAAATTAAATTAAATATATATAATATTAATTATAATCATTCAATTTGACATTCATATGAATAACCATATTTAGTTACCATTATAAAAAGAATTTATATATTCCCTTATCTTAGTTTGATAAATACATAATTGAAAAACATGATAAGGTAGGATAATCCCTTAATTCTTATTACTTTTAAATATACAATAATGGAAAATTTAAAAACAATTTAATCTCGGTAATTTTACCAATCTGATACACATATCAATGGAAAGTTTAAAAAGAATTAAAACCCGCTTATTGTTCCGATTTCTATTGAATAATGACTATAATCTTTAATATTATTTATTATTAATTTTATTTTAGCTTTATTTTATTCTATAATTTCAAGGTGGCTGAAGGGGAGGGGGGGTCGAAACGTTCATAAATCAAAGAAGGTCCTATACCAAATAATGTAAGTTGTAGTATAGTAGTTTAATTAATCAAACCCTTTTTTATGAAAACTGTAAACCTTAAGTGCATGGGTTCAAATTAGCCAAAAGCCATGTTGTTCAAACTTTTCAAAACCTTTATAATTAAGCCAGATGATATTAGTAAGCAAATAAAATGAAAGTAGTAAAATAATAAGCAAGTAAGAGAAATACAAATGAAATGAGTAAAATAATAAGCGGAGAAGAGAAATAGAACTGAAATAAGTCAAATCATAAGCGAATAAAAGAAATAGAAATGAACTGAGTAAAATGGCAAGACAAGATGATAAATAGACATAAAAGAAAAAAGATGTGAGGGAAAAGATAAAAGAAAGGAAGAAGAAATAATTTAACGTTTGGCATCAAAAGGGAATAAAATAAAGAGAAATAAGATAAAAAATTGAACGTACAGAAGAAAAAGGGCATACAATAAATAGGGATAAAATAATAAGTGAATAGAATAAAACAAAATACTAACTTTCATAATAATTTGAATCGGATTAGCGATTTTCACGATATGGGTGGCAGATACTACGAATTCCCACACGTTACTTCCTTCGTAGAAGTACCAGATATTATATGTAAGCGTATTTACGATTAGAAATAATAACGGCACGATTCCGCTGCCTGGTAATACGCCCATAATATTAGGCCTTAATGGTATAATACCAAGCGGTACTATTTATAATAATAGGAAATTAGAATAATAGTTCGATGATTGAATGTGAAAATATCTATGATATGAGTTTTTAAAGCATAAAGTAATGTAATGAATTATTTTAAAATATAAATGATTAATATAGTTAGAAACCATGAAGAAAATAGAAATATATGGTGTGGAATAATTGAATAGTGGGTGATGTTTATAAGTATTTATATAAAATATATAATATTATAAAAACGTATAATTATTATAATAGAGATTTTAAAGTTCTACATAATATTAAACATAATAATATGCCACCATATACGGTAACTATACTGGCCTATAGAAGCTAAATATAAATATAAAGCCCGACTATTATAATATAATTATAATACTTTTAGGCTTTATTTACAGTTAAAAAATATCCAGTCTAAAATAAAGTATAATTATAAAAAATATTAAAATGCGCGAGAAGTAGCTGGGATATACAAGGAAAGCGTTCCTAGGATACGCCGTTTAGGATCTTTTAATATATTATAAATAATCCCTTTAGGAAATGTAGAAACATACCAGCTTAAATTCTTTCCTTTCATTAAAAATAACCTTTTAAAAAGATTAGGTATAATATACCTATTGCCAGCCCAACCATTATAATTTTTTGTACTTCGCCTCGCCTTCCTAAAGGTTGAATCTGACCTTATTATTATAATACAGGTAGTGCCGCAAATGTTAAAATAATTAAGAGTTTTAAAGGGATTAATATTACGATTGGAATATAGCACCTAGTATAGATTTAAAAACTGGCAAATTATGAAACCCGATGCAGCCGAAACAAAAATTCGGGCCTCCGACGTAATTATAATAAAGGCAGAATTCTATATACCAATTTTATTTGCCTAAAATAATTGCCATTATAATACTTTATATACTTAGACCTTTACCCTCTATTTTTATATCTATTTTAATGCCTATAGCGCTGGACTATGCTTTGTGGACTATACATTTTCATACTAGCTTTTATGTTTTGGAATTTAATGTACTGTATAAATGGCCTTGATTTTAGCACGCCTGCCATAATATACATTCGGGGCTTAATTCTTGGTTAAAAGCAAATAAGCATTTTAAAATTATATTCCGTTAGAATTTCCTGGATTATGTTTATAAACTAGGACACCATATATAACTAGGGTAGGCGGTGGGAACCGAGGGCTGCCCTGCATAAAAACTATAGCGATATAATTTATTCTACCTATACCAAATATAATAATACCGCTAGACAGGAAATCCAAAACTCTGCACAATGTTCCGACAAATAGAAGTATTATAACACCATGCCGGGGGAGATATAAGGTACGCCAGGACCGCAAGGCAGGTTAGAAAATAGAGCAGGGAGGTGAACAGTTGGACCGTTAATTTCATCAACGTCAAGAATACTGATGTTCGAGAAGGCGGTACGGACATGCTGGGAGGCGGAGTCGTTTGACTTTGTCGCTTTTTTCGACCAAAAGAGGATGGGAACTCTGGCGTTATTGGCGTCATTATCGGAAGCGTGTGGTTTACGGCAGCGCGAGACACTCGTACATGAGAGCCGGAGCGCTGGGAAGCTGTTTGACATTGCTCCCACGCTCGCCTCCACGAGGAGTCCGGGAGGTCCCATTCCGAGTCGGAATCAGACGAAATTTCTATCGGTTCGCTAACGTTTTGCCCCAGCCGTTTCTGGCTAAGCATTTGGGTAAAGTGGTGCGGTGTGTCGGCTTCCAGCCTTTTTATGCCCAATGGCTTTCGGCCACGTTCAGCGCGAGGGGGAAGGTGTTGGTTCAAGGTTGAACGCTGCGCTTCGGGAAGACCACTCCAAGAAAAGAGCAATGTTGAATTATTATTTCTGGCGGACATGGCGAAGCATAAGGCCGCGTACTTAGTAACAAAGGAAGGAAGGAGGAAAGGGAGCATGAAAAGAAGAAGGACCAAAAAGGGACGAAAAAGGGGAGTATCCAGGGCCGGCGTCTTTGTATAAGGAACTTCATTTCTGCTTGCGATCTGTTCTGACGTAATTGGTATGCGGGTACCCCTTCCTTGTGGTACAACAAAGAAGTCATCAGTTGTGAAGAGGAGTTGATAGCAATGAGATGTCTTGAGCTTAAACAAAGAAAATGATTGATAACCATCTAGATACTTCAAACAAAGAGCCTAGAAATGGAGGACAGGGCTTAGCGATGGCCCATGGTTGCCTCTCGCAGTCCTTAACCTTACCATGAAGCTCCTGGCCACTGGACAACATCTATTACGAGGTTTCCTTTTAACGTGCTCGTTCTTGTATAAATGGGCATGGTGGAGGGGGGAAGAGGCTAGATACGATATCTTGCAACAACCTTATTAGTTAGGGGGAATCGAATGGTGGAACAAAAAAGGGAAGAAGTCTTTATAACTGTTAGATGTGAGAGGGCAAACCGGGTTAATTGTAAAGGTGGCACAATGAGGTCGATTGGGGGTTATTGTTATATATTAAAAGGGCGTATAAGGAAGCAATTTTTAGTATTATTATTACCATTATTACACCATATATATTAAGAAATTATATATATAAATATATATATTACGTATTAAATACGTAAAAAGCTATTTAATATAAGATAATGTATTTAATATAAGATAATATATCTAATATGCGATAATATATTTAATACGCATTGGCGTAATTAATACATATTGGCGCAATTAATATATAATAATGGTATATTAAATATATAATGGCTTATTTAATATGTCCCCTTAACTATATATATATATATATATATATTACGCTGGTCGCTTAACCGTAATTGGTAAATAATTCCATTTAGAATAAAGGTATAAAAAGACCGGTAAATATTATACCATTATTATATTTTATATTTTTAGCCGGGGTTAAAAAGTATTATATAAGGTAAGGAAATCATTTACCGTATTATCTTATTTATATGTTAATTAATATATTACGTATATTTTATAAATATACTTTTTATAATATAATTAAGAATAATTAGGTTATTTTTAATGTTTTATAATAAAACCTCTTAGGCCTATATATATATCCCTTAATATATAAAAACCAATATATTATAACATTTTTATAACTTTTTAAAGAGGTTTTATTAATATTTGGAGGAGTAAATAATATGGTACAGGTACTGGCCTAATAAAATCGTTTTATTTTCCCAGAATTATAAGTATAAATTATTATTATCATATAAGAATGGATAGTTATTATATACGGAATCGGTGTTTATTTTAATTCCTGGTTTTTTATCCGTACTATTTGAAATTTTCTAAATGGTAAAATAAAGGGGATTGAAATAATAATAACTTTATAAATATAACGAAGTTATAAAGATATTTAATTAAGGATATTATAACGGTTATATATTTTGGGCATAACTTTACTTCGAGATTGGCAGAAAACTAATGCATTATGGGGCTTTAATTGGCCCAGTAATTACAGGCCACACATGTTTTAAGAACTCCCACCGTTTCATCCCATATAATAAAAACTCCTTTATAGTAATAAAATACTTCATTATAATACGTACTTATATTATTAATAACCGCCTTTTTTAAAAAATATAACTCTTACTTAAATAGTTTATTCTTTTACTTATTCATATATATATAATACGCCTTTATATTAACTTTTATTAGGAATACGTAGTGAGTGTAAACGAGCGAAATAGTCGCTTTTTAAAATTATTAAGCCCGTGAGGGATTACTAAAAGTCATAAAGGGGAACGAGCTTAAAACTCGAAAACTGTGGAGTTTTTCCCAATTAGGTAGAGTTTAACCTTTTAAAATAAATCCAAATACTTCCTTTAAATAAAAAGAAAGCCCTGATTTTTAGAAATAATATATTAAAATAAAAAACCCTTATCTTTAATAAAAATAAAGAGAAATCGACAAAATGGTATTTATAATATTACCTTTCCATGGCAGTTCTTTTTATATTTTTACGATTTGATTTGCATTATATATATTATTGGGAATACGTAGTGAGCGTAAGCGAGCGAAGTATTCGCTTTTTAAAATCATTGAGCCCGTGAGGGATT
>JAKWBI020000627.1:0-27004 GCA_022664585.2 Zalerion maritima | reverse complement strand
CCCCCCCCCCCCCCCCCCCCCCCCCCCCCCCCCCCCCCCCCCCCCCCCCCCCCCCCCCCCCCCCCCCCCCCGCCAGCGCCGAAAAGTTCAAACCAGAACTCCACCTTCCCATTCCCGTCATGGAAAGTCGTCAATCGTGGATAGTTGGACCCATGCATGGTAGGAAGGAGCAGCCCGTAGACAGTCAGACTCCGACGAGGCGAAACTCATCATGGCGATAAAATGCCCCCTGCTTGTGGAAGATCGGGCAGGTGCTTGGCCATCCCTCCGTCTCCTTCCCATACACGGTTAACAGCCGGGGACCCTTCCAGACAGAAATATCCCGAGTCCGCGGTTGCGCTCTTGGGCATACAATTAAAGCTAGTACGTCAAGGACGACACCCTACGTCGGATTAGTACTTAGTCCGCAAGAGCAACCGTACTATTATTATTCCTTGCAACATGCAGTGCGCAGTACATACGTTTATAGCTGAGAGAAAGTATTCCTCCGGTAGTAATGGGGGATTATGGGGAGGAGGAGGAAGGGTCGTCTCCTCCACCTCAATAATTCATCCCGGCAGGTAGAGATAGCATCGGTATCTGCACCGCTGGCAGTTTCTTTCCTTCGTTCTCCTTCATCCTTCATCGTGCCGCCAGCCAACCTGCTCGTACATATAACTAGTCCACGGACCTACTAATCTAACTATATATTAATCACGCAGTGTCTTTTTTCGCAATGTTGGGTATTATAGCTTGCTGGGTATAAGTAAATTGACTGACTCCACTTTTTATTTCTTACCATCTCGGGCTTTAATAGTTTTCCTGGGACCTACACTTAGAAGCAAGCATAAGGAGAGGAATCGAACTGTCTAAAATATCATGATTTCTTTCTCATCATGGTGCACAATCTGGTATCATAGTCTAGTAGTAATCTGTGACATCATGAACATACATAGGTATTTAGCTTGGGGCATGCATACAGTGTGCCGTGGCGGCAATAATGCCAAGTCCACCCACAGTGCTTTCTTTCATTGAGAAGCCCTTTTAGACCGAGCCACGTCTAGAAGTGTTTGGTACTTGGTCCTTTCGGCCCCCCCGCCCCCCTCGAGTCACCCGAGTAGCAGCGCATCATCTACAGTAGAATACGCGGCACCTATCATCAGCATCGGCACATGTTTTTTTTTTTTTTTTTTTTTGGTCTTCTTGTCGCCCTTCCCGTCCCGTTCAGGCCGAAGTCTCGTAGCCACGCAGCTACCCATTAGCCTCAGCTATGTTTCGTCAGCCACACTTTGCTGTCGCTAGCTTGCAGTCAATAAATACTATGACTCGTTCTTTTTAGTATACAAGGGCAATGTTGCCCTGATTCCTTGATCCCACGCTCCACCATTAGTGCAGCTTATTCCTACGTACGATTCATTTATTCCTTCGTCCGTTCGTTATCCACTAGCTTCCATTTCGCCTTCTAACCTAAAACACCGAGTGCACCATAACACCACATGGCAAATACCAACCGACTCAGCTGCTCCCGTTCGGTCCCAGTTCCGTGGATGGATCCAAGGAAACGGCCGTGGCAACCCCGACAGCAGCACGGTGAGAGCTTAAAAAATGTACCCTCCAACCCGTCATACGTAAGCTTGACCGCTGCCAACCTAGTACAGTACACAGCATCATGTGCCAGCCAGTACTCCGGCCCGTCAGCACCCCGATTCCAGGTTAGCCTGTCTTCCAAGCAAGGGAGCTCTGCGTATACCCCCAAAGCACAAAAGAGGCGCATTACTTTCAATCCAGGGAACAAGGTACCAAATGCCCGTCTTCCCGTTAGAAGTTCGTATGCCATAATTCTGTAGACGAGTACATGCTGCGCATAGTACCAGAATCACAACAGCACTAGAAGGTTCCCCTTCCTACTGTATGTATGATGGATGGATCCCGTCCACCGTTTCAGTTTTGTCTCCTTTTTTTTCCTTTTTCTTTTCTTTTCTTTTTCTCCTCGAATCCCCCCACAAGCTCGGAGCTTGTTCCCCGTGTCCATTCGTCGGCTTGCGCGCAACCGTCACTGGTGCTTGGCAAGGTGCGTGGTTAGTTCGGCGGGCGTTCCTTTCCCCGTAAACCCCGCCTCCACCTCCGCAAATCCCATGCTTGCCCCGAGACATCAATACATGATCACTCATTTTCAAGTCATGTCACGTCGTGTCATGCATTGCATGCATATCCATCCAAAGCCATGTAAGACGAGTCACTATCTGTAACGCGTCAAAATGTCATTTTAGCGTCAAGACACCAAGCAGGTGCCGAATATTGGGTCCGAGACAAGAGATACAGACGGGATTAATAAAAAGAGGAAGCTTAGGAAAAGAGACACAAAGCCCCCTCCCGCCCAAACCGAAGGAAACCCAATACAAGTTCCGCAGAGAAATTGTAGGAGAAAGAAAATAGCAGACGATGATCCTCCCGGCAAGGATTTGCAAGGGGGACTATCTTCAGCAAGACCATCTCCTACGTCCGCGCCCTCTTTCATTCTGATCTCGTTCCCAATAGCCATATGATGTTTTTCAATCAGGCCTTGGGTGCCTTCCCATCCCCATTCAACTCCCCCAATACACTATCGCCAGGCGCTAGGGACGGATGCGTTGAAATACAGTGCCGGCTGTTCTTAGGAAATTCCCATCCCGGATACATTTGCCTTCCTCTCACCAGAGCGCCTGACGCCTCCTTGTTCCAACCATGTGCCTGACCATCTGCCCGCAACTGAATATTCGTCATTTGGTCATAAGAGAATAAAATATTTCGTCAAATTGCGGTTCATCAAGCGTGAATGGAAAATCGTGTCGTTACTGCTCTCATGTTTTCGTTTAGATGCCAAGTTCGTCAATAGTCGTCGGTCGTTGCGTTGCATATTCGTTCAGCGTCCGCCGAAAGAGACGAGGGATAAGACTTGACCCTCCCAAGATCCGAAAGCAACCACGGGATGAATGTCAGAAAAAAAATACAAGTGACAGAAATCAAATGAAATCAAATGAACAGATGGCTAGACACATGGTTTCCCCAAGATAACCTTGCCAGGGTAGGATGGCCACGTGCTGAACACACCCTTATCCGCTAATATGTCCCTTCCAGGAAAGTAGAACGATAGACTCCATTTTATGAGAGCCAAAACAAGGTGAAAGCCCCCACGACATGATGATGTGAGGCACTGGGGTAGTTCGGTCGACTCGAGTCCCATGAATCCGGGGACTGAGCGATTCAAATACGGCGCACCACCGCCACCGTCCGATGTGTGATGTGGGGCTGGGTCAGATGTAATTGTTCATGCAAGAGTACCCATAGATACCAATCCGGTCCCAAATATGCCTTGAAAACCAATTAGAATATCAATCAAATGCGACTCCTTCCGGCAACATGGAAAACGATACTGAAAATATTCGTGAAAATATAAAAAAGAGAAATTGAGGTGTGTGCATTAATCACGCCATCCCACCACCGCTGTAGGCCATTCCTGGTGAATAACCCTGATGAGGAACTTGGGCGTACTGAACATCATCATACCCATAGCTCGGTGAAGTGTTAACCCTTTTGAACGGCATTGGCCCGGGAGCAGTCCCTGCAACGTGGCGGAAACCGGAATGAATGTGTGCGTGTTTTGGGCTGTGTCCGGACGCTCCATGTGGATAGTACTGGGGCGGCGGAAAGTATTCCTCAGCAACAGGAACAGGGTATGCTTGCTGCCTATAACTGTGAGCTTGGGGAGTGTAGGCATTGGAGCTGCCACGTCTTGGGCGTGAAGCCCTGTGGTCCTCGGCGGGAATTTCTTCCTCTTCAGGATAGTAGGATTGTGTGAGACGTGAGCGTGTGCGGCCACTGTTCGGGCTAGCTTCATAATGTGTGTATTGGGGTTCTCCAGACCCAGGTATAGGTCTCGCAAAGCTACCTTGCGGAGCAGTAGACGAGCGATGTAGGTTGGGAGGCGAGGCTCCGTGGCGTGTGGATGGATCGACGTTCACAATATTTGCGGGTGGGGGTGGAGGGTGAGCAGAAGCAGCTTGCGGCGGTGGCGTTGGAACGCACGGCTTCGAGGCTGGAAACTCGCCATGGAAAGTTTTGGCCTTGTGTTTCGGAGTGATGCTCATATATGCCATAGCTGAGCTGAGCTTCCGGGTCACGTCGTCGGTTCCACTGTCAACGCCCGTGTCCGTGTCGTCCGCTTCCTCGACCTCGGCGCGAAGGTGCGTCCTGCCCAAGGATTCCTTCTTCTTGATGGGCTTATCTGCAGCGCGGGTCTTTGACCTACTTCGGCTACGGTCATGCTTGCGGTGGGACTTGTGGGGTTTGCTACTCGACTTGGCTTTGGCAGCTGACTTGCTCACAAAAACTTCTTCTGAGCCCCGTTGGGGCTCTTCCACGTAGGCCTCCTTAGATTTGCGGTTTGCCTTCTCCTCTTTGGTGCGAGTTGGGTTGTCCGAGGACCGTTTTTCCGATTTCAACGCCTTCTCCTTCTTCTTCAGCTCCCGCTCTCGTTTCGCTAGATCCCTCTCCTTATCTTCAACAGCCCGTTGACGTGCCTCTGCCGCCTCATCCGACGGACTCGGCGTCCGGCGGGGATGTCTAGGCTCACTGGTCGTGTACTTAACCGAGATGTTGGGCCTCACGCGATCGGCACGAATGTGATCCGGAGTTGGCTTTGGAGAACGCTGATACTGGTCGGCAGAGTCTCGGGGAGGGGACTTAGGCGTAAACGTGTCCGGGCGTGGGTTGACGGTATGCACGCGAACGCCTCCGGTCGGCGCTCCGTCCCAAGCCGGTCGTTTGTGTGCTGAAGCAAACGCACTCGCACCGGCAGCTGCCCTGCGGAGGTCATTATACTTCTTCTGTAGCCTGACTTTTTCATCGTATTTTCTTCGTTCATTTTCATCGCTGAGGAGCTCATACGCCTTTTGCACGTTTTTGAACTCATCCTCCTTCTCCCTTCTTTCGTCGTCGCTTGCATCAGGGGCAATTTTGTCGGGATGGTACAACTTCACCAGCTTTCGGTGGGCAGCTCTTATGTCCGATAGCTGCACATCTGGGGCGATGCTAAGGACCTTGTATGGATCTGGAGGTAATACACTCATGATGGGTGGATGGGTGGATGGCTGAAAAAGTGACGGACACTGGGGACGAAACTGGTCGACCTAAGTGTCCGATGTTGGAGAGGCTAGAAAGTCGGAAGATGCCTCGAGGGAGCTTGGTAGCTAGCAGTTAAAACCCTGCAGGGGTGTATTCTTTGTCCAAATGTGGAGGACGGTCCAAGTTGGGCAGGGAAGAAATCACGGCGGGAGTTGACGAGTATTGTCCGTCTCGGTGGTCGAATAATTGTGGGGTGGAAGCGACAGATGATGGAGTACCAGTGATGCCCAAAGATGTTTATGATGATACTGCTAAGCAATCTTGTAGGCCGGATGGGAGAGATATATGCAGGTGATGACGCCGGACCGATGGTGAATGGGAAGGAAAATGAAAAAAAGGGAAGAGTTTAAAAGAGCCCACAAGCCGGCTTTGGGACGACGGTCAGGTGGAAAAGGCAAAGGAAGGGGATGGGAGGGAAATGGTTGGTAACTGGTGATTCTTGAAGTATGTGGGTATGAAGAGGCGTAAGGCGCTGGGCACCTGTGGAGAGGAAAACAAAAGAGCCTGAGAAAGTGCGGGAAGGAGGGTGGCTGCGGCTGCTGAGATAATAAAAACAAAAGCTGGCAGGTGGGTTGGGTTGCTCGCTGCTTCTCTTGCTGGGGGGGAAAGTATGTAGGTACCACAGTACGTAGCGACTGAGAACCGCTGAGGGAAAGAGGGAGGAGGGGAAGCAGGAAGATGGTCCGTGTGTTTCAAAAGTACTGTCGTAGCTGCTTCTTGAAGTACACTTGGGGGTCACTGGTGGCGGTATGTACGTATCTTTTCCTTTCTGTTCGTCCGTCGCCCTCCGTCGGGGGTGGTGTGCTTCTCCTTGCCGCAGTTGTATTCGTGAGCGAAATATGGACTCTACAGCCGCTGACGGTAGGTGAGCATTAATGCAAAAAGAATTGGCTTGTCTGAGAAGAAAAGGAGAATGACGAGTCAAGGCTTTTCTCGGTTTGCATAGAATGGAAGGATCCGCGTCGCCTCAAACAGCGTCTTCGATCGCTCGTGTCTGCACTGGGAACGGCAAACGAAAAGGTGGAGAAGACAATGGGCCAACGAAGAATCGTTTTCCTGGGAGAATTTCAAGAGGGAGTTCCGTTCGCTCCTCCTTAGGAGATAGGCAACAAGTCCATTCGGTGCCCCATCAAGACCACTCTTCTCCGTTGTTTGGAATAGAAAAACAACAGAATGACGAGGCAAATACTCTCTCTTGGATGGTTTTAACTCGGATGCTGGTAGACACGAGGTATCAACGGCGGGGTCCCAAGAAATATCCGTCCTGAAGAGCTCAGAATGGCAGAAGAAAGTCCAGCTCAATTCCAACCACAGCAAGGGGCCTAAGGTTCTAATGCTAAAAACTAAGATGAAAGGAGAATGCAATAGAAGCCCTTAATGTTTTATCGGTTTATCGCCCTCCTATTGTTGCAGGGTCTTCGAGGGCAGCAGTAGCGGTGAAGGGTAAAAATTGTATATATCCTACGAGACGTGAGACGGGTCAATTGTTGTTGCAAAATCTCGGCTGCTGGAAAAAAGGTCCGAGGGGGTCAAATCTGCCCTGGTGGGTATGTCCAACGACTAACTAGTCCAGACATATATCTCTATCGGTTGCAAGTCGGAATGGCTCTTCTCATACACGAGTACGGCTCTCGGTAGCGGATGAGTCGGACAGTCGTGGGTATTGACTTGAGTAGGTAGCTTCAACCTTCCTAGCTAAAAGTATCATTGAATGGAGTGTTGGAGGAAAAGGGATAGGGAGGCTCCCGGCCCCCTTCATGTATTTGTTTTATTTCGTTGAGTCTCCCCCAAGTCGCATTGCTATTCGGCTTGTTCCTTGGATGAATGATCACGTTCAGGCAGTACCCTCATTCAGAAACAGGCAGGACTGCGTGCTAGCCAGCGATAGGTACGTTTATCCACACAAACTCAAACTCTCTCTCTCCCACTATATTGAGCCATAGGAAGTGTTGTATATCTCGGACTATCCTCCCACCTTGGTCTCTGTCCTGCCACGACAGATATTCAAATTGTGAGCACAACCAAGCCTTTGGAGTATGACCAACAGATGATGCGTAAATGTTCATCGCCCAGCCCAAAATCACAGAGAAGAAGTGTTATTCGTCTGCCAGTGTGTGTTTTTTAGGTTCACTAGATTCCATCCAGGTCTCCTGAGGGCTCAACGCGGTGCGAAAGGGGCCACTTTGCACCGCTAATCTGACAAGGAGCAGCTCGGCTTCCACTGGACTTCGCCAGGACCCGTGCTGGCTCTTCCTGTCTGGCGAATCTTACGCGACATTTGGAAGAATTCCACCTCGGGGGGAAAAGCGTGGCATCTTTTCAGAGGGGGAGTGCGCGTACTTGTGGTGGACTTGGGTGGAAGATGCTATTCCTATTTCGAAGCAACTGCAGGTATCCAGCCAATGCCTTCACCCCAAAGTACTGTACATGGTGGTGCTCCAGTGAAGAGCTTTGGGTCCAGAGCCGTACCATGCGGGCGTTATCCAGTGGAAATGGGTCTATTGCAAGTGTTTGCCTAAGGCCAAAACATTCCTTCTTCGAGACTCGCACAGTCCGAAGTTATACTGTAAGATCCAGATTTCTTTCGCTTATGGTGCTCAGCGTCAGCTGCTCAAACCGATATGTTACATGAGACTCATAGTGGTACTATATGGCGATCGCCACTTCTTCAGTCCGCTGGGATAGCCCACAGGACTACGGATGCTGCGTATTGGTTGTCATTGTCCAGCTACTGCCTGAGTGGTGCTGTGGTGGAACAGCGAAGGCTGAACTGAGGGGTTGGAGTTTATTGACGCTGTTCAACGGCGGGGCATCCCACGCTCCCCTGGCATTTGCAGAAATCTCAAGCATGCCGTGATTTTATCCCTAGCAGTGGCTCGTCTGCATGAAACGCCTCAGGCTTGGATCAAGGTCACGACAGAATATTCACTCCCGTCAAAAAGGGAGGTAGTACTGTCATTTGTGATAAGGTGGCGGGGTGACAAGAAAAACTGGGAGAGTAGCAATTGTTCTCAAGCTATGGATTTGTCCTTTTCAAGACACCACGGCGGATGCAGCCTCCATTCTCATGCTGGCTTCAACACCGCGTAAGCTTGGCTTGTCATGGTCTATATCGAGGGGATGACTATGTGGGTCGACTAGATGCTAGCTTTGAAACGGTCATTATCGTGCACTTTTGACCGCGTTCACGGTCGTGTTTACTAGACTAAGTTATCAAAAGCATCAAAACAAGCAGATGGGTTCCGAGGATGATGGCCGGGTGACGGCCTTGGCGGCCTCCGTTCCTGACCGCCAGAATGCTGACCGCCATCGAGGTCTGCAGTTGCACGAAGAGCAAAGTTGAGCCTACGAGCCACACCACATCAAAGGTGGCCGCAGCCGTGGCTCAGTCCAGGCTGGCCTTCTCGGCCTTTTTGATTCGCTCGATATCAAAATCAACGACGCCGAGCCAATCAACGCCCCGACAGGCGAACGATCCCATGCGACCGCCACGAGCGGTCGACGCTCGGCTAGACAAGAACTGTCGGCTGTCCACCTGGCCGCCGGTAATATAGATGGGATTGGTAATGAAGAAACCAGTGGTAGAGCAAAGGCCAAAAAGCCTCATTCCTTGAACTAGCTGGATAGCATCTTAAAGCTCGTCCTGCTTGTGCTGGCCTCCGAAGTTGGTCCTTCCGGCGCTCTCTTTCTACCATAAATACGGCTCGCTCTTTAGTAGCGGCGCGGCTTGGCCTGATAATATAACGAGAAACAGAGGGAGCCTCGTACCGTATCTGTGCAGCGAGTGCGCTGGAGCTGTACCTGCTTTCGACGGCGAGATGTGTAGGATCCGAGTACTTCGTGCGAATTCCACGAAACAGTGCCAAACGAGCCTGCAGAAGGGGTATGCAGCCAATCAACTGGCCATTGAGGATCCATAGACGACAATGCTCCCATCACAGTTTGCCTTCTGCAGTGGACTGGAAATGGTGTCATGCAGCTACAACCTCCGGTCACTTGCGATGGCCCATCAGCAGACAGCTCGAGAGGCCATGTGGGAACGTGCTAAGATGGGTGTGTGTTCTATCTTGCTGTCCTGAGGCATCCAGGCATCAAGAAAAGAAAAGCAGGCGAGTGGCAGCATTCAAGATTTTGTGTGTCTGAATTGTCGTGCCAATGAAAGACAGCTTCGCTATTTGAATTCAACGAGCGGTGAAGCGATCCCGGACTGGAAGAACCCATTAGTGTGTAAGCTGTGCTGATAGCCAGAGTATATCTTGCCATATTTTGGTTTAGAAAGAGAGGAGCTCTAATACAAGAAGTGAGAGCCTGCCGCTCTAGCAAAGAAAGCTCTGAAGGTGGAAATGAGAAGCGAGAAGTCCTATTGTGGTAGTTAGGTACCTCTCGAATGGCACCGAGGTGTGCTCGGTATCACAAACTCCCACGCAAGCTTTCGGGTTCGCCTTTTTGCTTTCCGAACAGCTGCTTTATCTCAGCCGCTAACAACGTTTGGTAGACTTGGAATCAGGTGCTAGTCCAACAGGTCTTGGACATCTTGGACATCCCACCTTTTCCGCAGCTTTCGGTCGTGTACAATGAGACATGGTCCATTAACGGACTGACAGTTTCAGCAGCCATGTCAGGTGGTTCGATGAAGAGATCTCCTTCCAGACCTTCACAAGGACACTAGCGGGCGGAGGTGAAAAAGTGGCAAGGCCAAGGGTATCGGGACCAGCCATGGTGAGGTCCCGCTGTATCTAGAACATGGCCAATGGCGTGCTTCGAGCTTTTCCCCATCCAAGATGCGCCATTTGGGTGCGGGGAAGCCATTGGCTTGTTCGTCGTAAGCGCCGCAAGGTGGATCCATCCCCAGGTCCTACCCGTCCAAGAGCTATTGCATACCGAGCAGGGTAGGATGCTTTCTTACCCTGTGGATGCCCCTCCCCCTCTTTCGATCAAAAGAGGATGCGAATAAGCAAAGACACACATCTACTACTTATGATGAGCTTGTCATGGAAGCACGCATGTACTCTAGGGACGATGCCAAGTGCGCGCGTGTGTGTGTAGGTAGTTGTGTTGGCGAATTGGGGCATGCTGGTTATGTCAAAAGGTGAACTTATCGGTCTAGGCGTCTCACAGCCGCAAATCACCTGAGCCATGCGCTCATCAAGCTCCGGCTGCTATCTGCTAGTCAGTCTTGAAGCTTGGACGAGCTTCGTTCCCCAGTGGTATGTAGATGTCTCGGTGCATTCCCCACCATCAATCCAAGCGAGAGATGTTTTGCATCCGTTACGCAGCGAGTCCCCTCTTTATGAACAGCTTCTCAACCTGCAATGCAGTCCCAAAGCATACTGGGGAAGAATGGGGAGCCTGTTTGAAAACCGTTGGTCCGAATTGAAAACCTGCATAAAGCAGTAGGCATGGCGGTTCCTTGAGTTTATTTGTTATCGGGCCTTGGCGTGTTCATGGGAGATGCCCCTCCCCAATTGCTGTGAATCATGCACTCCAAAACAGGACATCCGTGGACATGCCACCACAGGTAGGCTGAGATAACTAGCCAGTTGCGGCTACATGGGTCGGCCTATCCAGGGGTGCTCATGTTGGTGATGTATACCGCCTATGCCGCCGAGGTCGCTGCTGGACTTGCTGTATGAGGAAGGGAAGTCTGGTCATCTGATGTTCCTGGTACCCTAATTTACGGCGTTGATACAGGTGCTGGTGACCGGTCCGCGGTTGCAGAATGTCGCAGTAGTTGCTGTTTTGTGATGGCGACATCGTGGGGTATCATGGGCGATTGCTCCCGGCCCAGGGGTCTTGACCACAAGCTCAGGGGCTAGGTGAAGCGAAAACGTTCCTTAACTTAGCTGCCAGGAAGTAAGTGAGCGAATATGCGGGGAATCAAGACAAACATGCATAGGGTTGCATGGTGCCCTCCATGTGCAGCGGAGATATCGTCGTCATGTACTCTTAGATCTTCGGAAGTTTTTGATGGAGAAAGGGAGTGATAGAAAAAGAGTTCCGGCAAGTATTACGAGCACATATATGTTAGAATCCATTCAAGGATTATGCGGAACGGCTTTTCGGCTTATCGTGTCCAGCTTGTCGCGTTTGGGCTTTTTTTTCTTCTTGTTCCGTGGTTACTCTCCCTTTGTTCTTGACTTCGGCCACCCTCTTTCCGATTTTGACCCATTCTAGTCCAGCATGGACAGCTCCTTCCTAACTTAAAATATTCGAATTGATGGAACCTAGCACCTATCTAGTACCTGCCTACCCTCCCAACATGAGCAGGTTTGATCAAGTAGGATGTAGTAGCTCCTGCCTTAACACACAAGTACAAGCCTGGGATGAGGACTGTGTGTTAGAAGCCAATAGCGAGGTTGGTAACCATGTTCGCAGGCAGGACTCGGGTATTTCTATAAAACCCACAGGGTGCTTGGGCGAGCTTCCATGATTGCATCGGAAGACTTGAGAGTGCAAGATGGCACGATGATTGGCGAAGACTATGGACCGGAGGAGTACTAGGTTATCGCCTCCTTGATCGTCTAAACATCACTCTAATTCCATACAAGTTGAGCATTGAAGTAGCTGCAAGAAACAGTACGCAGGGGGGAAATATATTAGGGCCACCAGAGATATGTCAGTTGGCACTGAGCCAGCAGCGAGCACTTGAAGAATGAGCTTTACGCCGATGAGGCGCACAGTGATAACTAACTAGCTCCAGATATCCAACGAGACGAACGAGAAAGTTTCCCCAGTTCCCGACTCGCGTTACAATATGACTCTCTTTTTGTAGCTTAGACAGATTCAAACAGTAAGAATGGCGGTTATTTTCAAATGGTATCGCGAAGCCAAAGGTTGGTTGACTCAGTTGACATAAAAGTTTGGGGATAGAAGTAAGATGCTTGAACACAATATTGTTCTTATCAGCTTTGTGATGCATCCATCACCATCAGCATCACTATGCCCGTATTGTTTTGCAAGAACCAATATCTAGAAAAAGCTGGATTCCTATTTTTACAGACCCAAGATAGATTTCTAAATCCCCCCTAGTTAGTATACTTCGACAGCAGTATTGTTACTTAAAGTCAGGTTTGTTTATCGAATACTAGTAAGGCCCCGAAATTGAAATTGTCATGAAGTGGTTGTATGAATCGAGTCTCCCCACACAAGCATATTGCTTTCAATAAGAACGTGCGCTATGCCTGCCGGATGCTCTAGTAATGTCTTACGCTTTAGGAATCACCAGCTGGGGCCCCAAACTTGTAGGTATTCCTTACCATAAGGTAGTGCATCTGTCGCGATGGAGTGACACTGGCCGTTGACCCTCACGTCTAACTTGGGAATGACGAGGCGATTTTCCATTGAGAAAGACCAAAATATGAAGTCAAGGCAGATATTTTAGTTGAAACGTACGATTAACCATCCCCGAGCGCCTAAAGCCACGTAGGCTCCAACAAAGGGACAAAGGGTCAGACTATTCCTGCTGCGGTGCGTACCTAGCTTAGTCATTCTATCACTTTCGTGTTTCGGGCAGAGGCTCTGCTATTCTTACTGCTTCGAACCCAATCACTAACCTAGACCAAAGTTTTATGCATGGTTGATTCGATGGTGGATTCAACTTTTCGTTTGTTTGTTGTAATATATACTCAATATAGAGCAATTCTGCTCTCCGGAATGCTAGCTGCCAGTTTACACATACTACATGCGCCCGCTTTGGTAAGATACTACAATGGTAGCTGAGAATACACAGCTTAGCAAGTCCCTGTTGTATGATGGCGACATGTAATAATAGATAATGTTATTCCCAGACAGGCAAATCTATGTCTACGACGATGGGCTTATTTAGATTAAAACTAGTTCCCCCATGGAACGAATTACTCTTGATCGCCGCGTTTACTACGCAAGTTTCTTTCCGGTTAAGCCTCCCAGCAAGCGCTAATTGATCTGCAGATGGGGATGAGGGATCTCCTCCCATGCCGCGGGTACCTTGGAGCGTAGCTGGAGGGCCAACCCACTTTGTGTCGATCGTACCAGGTGTCGGAGCCAGGGCAGCTACCACACCTGGACTCCCATCATTGTCAAGTTTGGCGTCCCCAGCCCGGCTTGAAATATCTTGCAGAGCCATTTTTCCACCATTAGGCGCGGGATCGTCCCAGGGTGTCACGCTTTCCATCATGTAACCCTCTCTTCCCGGTGGAACAGGACCCAGATCCCATCTTGCCCTTGCGACACCCCTCCCTTCATGGATGTGGCCAAAGACATGTAACTTTGGCCTTACCCTCCACAGAGCCTGGCGAAGACCCGGACATCCTACAGATTCATTAATACGATCTACGAGGTCGAGCAGGTCGTAGGGAGGACAATGTGTAACGAGCACGTCGGTATCAAGAGGAATCGCATCCCATATATGCATGCCGAGGTCATGGTCATATGTGAATGCCCACGACCCAAACTTGGGAGACAATGGGGATGCAAACAACTTGAAGGTAGTATGTGGGCCGTCTGGCGAGGATAACTTGATTGTGCGGGATTCGTGCGAGAGGTATGTCAAGGTGGTGGCTTGGGATAGGAGCCCGCGGCACTGCTCAGGGGTATGGGCTTGGTTAAAGAACCAGTGAGCAAAGTCTCGGGTGAATAAGGTGTCCAGAGTGAGATCGTGATTTCCTGTATTAAAGATAGGGATTCCCACGTTAGCTCTGCGGGACTTCCAGACAGATTGGAGAGGCCAGAAAGAGTGATGGGAAATGGGCTTGGCACACCTGCGACAACTATTTTGCACTCAAAGTCGGCTCTATCAAGCCAATTCAAGGTGCTTTGCAACTAGATCTACGTCAGTCTTAGGCTGTTCCAAGTTCATCCTCCGTATGTTGTTAAAGTACAGGAGCCAAGCCCTAGTCGGCAAACACACGGGCACGCCAGACATGTTAATCCATAGATGTGGTATCTACAGTACCTCAGAGTAGCCTCCCATGTTCGTCAAGTCGCCTGCATGGATCAGCACGTCTCCTTTCGGAAGCTTGATGTTATGATTATGAGTATCAGAGATGCAGACGAAGCGCGTTCTTCTGGTTCGTGTCGTCGCGGCGGAGCCGGCAGAGCCGGCAGAGCCGCCGGTCTGGATATTGGAGCCCTCCATGTGATTCCAACAGCACTGGCGACGGTCTGGAACAGTGTCTCTTTCCCGCGATGTTGATGGATGTCCCGATAGAAAGGCGAGCCCGGGAACGTGGGTTGGTTGCAGAAGACGGGAGACGAAGAATAATTGGTGGACGAGGGTGATTTCGAGACAAAGGTCTAAGTCTATGTTGCTAGGATATATTACACATAGCCTCGATTGCTTGGAGTTGATCAGTTGGATTTTCGGAATTCGCAAAGCGACAGGATTGGCAAAACAATATGGAAGAGGGGCTGAACAAATGTCATCATCAAGGACTACCTTCGTACCGGGTTATGATGCAGGCAGCTTGTTTCTTTCCATTGGCTCTATTGGTCGCCGCCTTCTTTCCTCCCGCAGCCACTAGCCGCCTTCCGTGAGTTTCCTTGCAGACTGCACCCAAACTTAAATGCCCCTTGTAGCTGGGAAGCCGGTCAAGCTGAGCTATGATGGTGAGTTGAGGTTTCACAAGTTGGATCACATGAAGCTCGTTGCCTGTACCAGAGCTGGTGAATTGGATCCGGAAGACGGTGAGATTGCTGAATGAGGGCTCTAATCCCTGCTCATACCCGGGCTTTTACTTGCAGGTACCTGCACAGTACGGAGAAGAAAAGCCATCATTGACACTCGAGATCACGGACATCCAGCCAATCAAAAGCAGCAATGTTCTAGCTCAAATCTCCAGAGATATCCACGTTGCCTCTCTTGCTCCCTACCTTCAACCCAAGTCGCCATTTTCAACTGGTCAACGTTTGTTAGACTTGGCCTATTTGCATTGTTTAGACTGATGCTATTCAGTAGCTAAGTACTGTAGCATCATCAGCTGAAATCCTCAATGTAAACGTTCTGGACAACGCATCCTGCGAGATGTATAGCACTAAGGCCTTCAAAGTTAGAATTAAGTCCAAGGGTGCCTCAACAGCATTAATGATAGATCTATTTGATCAGCCTGTACCTAACAAATAACTACTTATGCCTAGTGCCGAATAAATCTGTCGAATAGTTCGCAGCTGTTCGATCATCACATTTTTAAGCATATCGTGTGACGACGATGCCGGCCTTACCATTGAACGAACTCCCAACTGCCAACACCAGCCATGCACTAAGCAGCACAGCACCACTGGCACAGTCCCGCTGAAAACAGACACGGCTCAGATACGCCAACACGGCGTTCAAGATCGGCTTAATCCTCTATTCGCTGAGATTTGAAAGACAGCTTCTCGAATCCTGCGTTCACACAGGCCGTCCCTCTTGCTTGCAATTCTGCACCCACAGACCTGCTGGTCGACCTTGACGACCTTGACGACCTTGACGACGTCCAACGAGCCACTCAGAGATGTGCCCCTCGCTTTCGATTAAAAACCGAATCCCCTAAAGTTCCGACCTCAGCTGTTGACATGGAGGAACGAGTGACCATTGGCCAGCAGCTGCAGCAAATAATGTGGCCCACAAGAGGACTGTGTCTGTTCGGCGTAAGATGGATATAATGGGCCACGGTTCGGAGGGAAAGGACAAATAGGAGCAGAGGCAGGGCCATCTCCCTGCATGCTGTGGGGACGGGACCCCTCAACTCCTGATCACGCTTGCTGATACCTTTCGGGGATCTGAACTGGCTTGTTCCTGTCAGAACTTCCTAGCGACCGCAACAGAGTGACAACTGCCGCGGGAGGGAATCTGACTAACAAGATGTCCACAACGTCTGGTCGGGTGCAGAGTTCTCAAGCTACTGCCATGTAGAGGGTCATGACATGCATAGTATCCGTATAGTAGCGTCATGAGACTTCTTCTGACGAGTATAGGCAGCTTGATTCTGAGCGGTTTTGGACAAACAATATTGATTCAAGGAGCAGCCAAGCGGCGAGCTGCCATATCCCATGTTCCTGGTGACCACTAACGATAACCTTCCCTTTTTCCACCTCACTGACGATGACCCGCTGCAGGCGAACGAACGAGCATAAGAAGAGATCATTAGCCAAGTGCTGCATCGTTAATCATGTTTTCAAAACAGATACAACTACAACCCCTCAAAATGTTTCGCTTGGAAAAGAAACATCATGGACTGCTTGGAAGTCTAAGGAAGCAACACCTGTAGCAGTGTGATGGAGAGACGCCGTTTATCAGCTAGAGGTAGGGAATTTCGAGACGAGGAAAGAAATGATACTCGTTCGCCTTCAGTAGAGGGTCGCATTGAACGGTTTTACCGCCTTTGACTCGTGGTAGTTACTGTAGTACATGTAACATTGATAGCAGAGCCGATTAATAACGACGGAAAGCTGTGTTTGAGCGCTGCCGTTTTTATGTATCCATCAATGCTGGTTGGAACCCGTATATGCAGTGGCAGCGACGAGGGCAACATGTTGAATTGGTTGGTACTGAACTTACAGTAGTTAAATTTTGATGAGTCTCTTCTCGGTGCCGGAAAGGGGTCACAATGCTGGGGTTGTTAGCGGTTTAAACGGAAGACGGGTACTAATCATTGGAGTACCGCTCCCGCCGCAGTTTGCTGCAGTTTCCACCCGGCTGGGGGTTTCCTTCAGGGGTTCCTGCCTGTGGATTGCCTGTACGTCTGTACCACAGTACTTTCCCAAGAGCACTTTGCCTTGCTTTGCACTTGCCTGCGGAGGCTGCCCCTGCTTTGTTCCCTTGTGCGCCAACCTCCTCCCCCGGTTCAAATCTCCAGACCAGGCCCAAAAGGTGCTGGTCCAGTCCCAGCGTGTCCACCCACGAGCCCGCGATCTTTTGTTTTTCACCCTCATTTCCCGCCATATCACCACCACTCTCGCCTTCTCATGCTTGCATCCTCCCAGAACGTTTGCGGCTGTTCCCTTTCTCACTTTCTGCAGTCGACACCCACCCGTTGGGAAACTCTGCACGACAAAATATCATTCATTCACTAATTTATTCACACTTCTCTTTTTCTTTAACCCTCAAATATTCTCGATGCGGTGGTGAAATTGGTAGTAGGAAGTACCCACGTTCCCCGATTGTCGGAATCCCTCATTTACTTGGGGTGGGAAGGAAGCCAGGCGAAAAAAAAGGACCATCGCTTCGCCCCTTTCAGTAGCAAGCACACCTACGCAGCACACGCACACACACACACAGTCCACGCTGCGGCCGCCGATTCCATTCTCACACGCTGGCGACTGCGTTTCCACGACGAAGACCGTGGCCGATACGAACTGAACTCGCGACGAGCACATTCATAGACCCCTTTAACAACCTAGATTCATCTGATTGTTTCGACCTATCCTTCCGAATCCTCCCTTTTTTTTCTTTTTTTTCATCGGATTTCCTTCGACGCCGCCACGCACGCATATTCGATCAATAGTAATAACCACACATAGATTGCCTCATCCGTCACGAAAGGGCCATTTTAACACCCTGGGACATTCCACCTTCCGCTTCACGTCTGGAACCACCGTTTCCAAAGTCTCGGCCCCGGGAGGCATTCCTCCTGCTGCTGGTGTCTGACACGAGATGACCATAGCTGCCATGTCGCCCTCGCACGCTCTCACAACTCTTACTCCCCCAACTAGCTCTCACGGGAACGAATCGTCATGGACATACTCGACAGACCGTTTAGAGGTTGGTAACGCCTTCACGAAAATTCCGGCCACTAATCACTTAATCCACTCACACATAATGCCCCTTGCGGCACCTTAACCTACCCACACACATACCATCCTTTTGCAGTCAATGCCGCAGCCCAGCATACTGTCTTGCAACCTATCTATATTCTCCCCATCAAAATTACTCGTAATGCGGTAGATGATTATAGCTAACCCAATGCCTCCTGATTCACAATTGCAGAATTCTTCACTACGAGAAAAGCAGTCATCTCTCCACACGTCTTCGTCTCGCGCTCCCTTAGTATCTCAGAATGGAAACTCTTATGCTTCGAACCACTTCACCTCCACCGACCCGACCGCAAGAAAAATAGCATCTACCGACCAATTGGCTAGGGCGGCACGCGCTGAAGAAACCGGACATCTCTCTTCCCCGTATGTAGACTCAAACCAGGAAGATGGAACCCCGGCAGACAGCACGAAAAGCATGCATTATGGCAAAACCGTGTCTTCTAACGGGCCCATTGGCGACTTTTATGCTGAAGACCCAAATGACCCCAATTCACATTGGATCCACCGCGACAAGCTAGCCAAGATTGAGAACGAAGAGCTACAGGCTGCGGGATTCATACTACCTAAGGGAAGGGCATCGAGTAAGGCGCGTCAGCGCGACAGGAGTGTTGAGAATGTCACAAGGAGCAGGAAGAACTCCAAAACGGCGGAGGTGGGGACTCAGGACATCACAGTTCCCAGCTGGGATCTGCGGCTACCAGAAGAAGTTTCTGCGAACGATTATTTCGTGTCCGGTGGGGCAAAGGGCGGCTCGCGAATACCCGTTGCAAAGACGAGTCCTCTCCCTATACGCGAGCAGCATCTTGACCGTGATGCTCCCGTCCACAAGAAACGAGACGGATCACCCGATACCAGCGTGCTCAGGTACCAAAATGCCCGAAGCCGCAGCGCCAGTGCTAGCATCAAGGCCGACACGACCCCTCCATCAAAGTCTGCGGGGCTGACTCCGGCCAAACGCTCTACAACGGAGAGCGAATCCCCAAAGAAAGCGACAACCCTGGGAACACGCAAGCCATCAACGAAATCGACGTCGGGGCGGCCAAAGACAAGGTCCGGCCCCAACAGGGGCTCCATGAGCGGCGAAAGACCATCGACCCGTAGTGGAGAGCTTTCCGGCGGGTCAGGGTCTAAGCAGATGGAGGGCGACCCGCCCTGGATGGTGTCTGCTTACATCCCCGACCCAAGACTGCCCCCCGACCAGCAACTCCTTCCCACCGTCGCCAAGAGGTTACAGCAGGAAAAGATGGAACGAGAGGGCAAGTTCGGCAGTATTTATGATAAGGAGTTTAGGCCGCTGACGGAGGAAGGCTTCAATAAGCCACCCGAAGGCATCGTCGACCTGCCTAGCCTTAGTCCACCCCAGGGAGATATTGAAAAGACGGGAAGAGAATGGCCTCTCAAGGAGATAGATCCCAATGCCAAGACACCATCCAGCCCGTCCAAGGCCGGTGGCTACTCCACCATGCCCAAGATTCAGGACAAAGCTCATATGAGCCCCATGCCGAGCCCCAGAAGCCCACTCAACCCGCCGACGACAAACCAGATCAACACGCAGCAAGTCGTTCGAGTGCCCGAGGAACCCCAGGAAGAACCACAAAAGAAAGGGTGCGGTTGCTGTATTGTGATGTGAGGTATCTCTTCCGGGCCCTTTGGACGAGCCCACATATACCTTAATCTGCTTCCTCTGGCCGGGCCCATACTCTTGGATTGGCCATGGCGAAGCCTGACGACGTAATGACTCTCCTATCTTTCTTGGTTCAGCAGTTCAGCATTGAGCGCCTGCATTTCTCGTACCTATATTTCCTTGCAACTTTGAATGCTTTTGGTTCTGGGATCCTGCAAGTCCCACACTATGTTTTTTATAAATCATACGCCCATCCAACACAATAACCGATTCGACTCATCTAACCCCAACACTTGACCCATTCCTTTTGTCCAGCGAGCGAAGCACTTGCGTCTCGGACAGTCGCAACCGCAGCCGCGTCTTGCCCTATATTCTGTTCTATTCACAAGGACTCTTTGGGAGTAGACCTCGCATAGTATCCGCTTAGAGACGGATTTCTCCAAACTTATTTTTAGCGATTCCTAGAAGCCACATGCCGATCGACTTGCCAAATCCACACTCCCTTGTTTCATTCCAATATTTTATACGCGCAGTCTGCGATCTCGCCTGGGATGGGCTCTAGTCCTTTATAACTACATTCGACTAGGCGGCCAATTTCGCCTCGGTCCTGGTGTTATGTTTTGGGAATCTGCGAGAACGGAGCGAGAAGGGACGAGGCGGGGTTGGAGGCCGGAGTGAGACGCAAGACTCAGATATCATGGGTTTTTAGAGATATTCTTCCACGCATTCATGTCTGCAAGAGGGTTTTGAGCTGTTCTTTCAAAGAGGAGCAATCACGGTGTCATTTTCCTCTTCCGTGTTGGAGGAGCTCTCGGAGTTTTAAGAGTTCTTTATTTTGTTTCGACTTTTACCTCTTTTTCCATATCCCTGCAAGTGGTTGTACTTGCCTGTCTTTCTTTTTCGATCGATAACACCCTCCCATTCTGTGGGAAGAAACTACAACATTTGCTATTTTATTACCCCCGCGGGGGGCGAGAAGGGCCCAGAAAGATATCCAATCCAATACCTCATACACAACAAGTTCTCTGATATTCATCGGGTCTAAAGTGGTGGTAAAGTGATAGGCACGAGAGATTGTTTTTAGGAATTGTTTTCGGGGATTTACATGTAGTAGTGCTGCCATTATTACTTTCCCCCGTGTCGGCGTATAGTAGCGTTGGCAGCTGGTGGTTAAACTGCCAACAGAAAATGAAGACATGAGATTTCCTAAGGAGCCGGTGGGCGAAGCGTGACAAATCTAGCTGTGTCTGATACCCACTCGTACGTGCGGAGGGCAGTGAATACTTGCAAGTGACTTGGGGCTCTTGGAGCTACTGTGAACTACAACCTCATGTCTACAGACGCTTTCATGTCTGCCCACCTGCTGCCTTACGTACGGAGCATAAGTGGACGAGATACTACTGCACTTCTACGTGCCAGCGTTTGCTGCCACATCACGCGGCGGAGCTTTTCTACCTGCTTAACGTAGTCGGCATGAATCGGCGAGAGTTGCCTTGCGAGATCATAGGTGAGGGGTTGAGAAAGGAAAGGGAAAAATCCACAATCTACATCCCTACGAGTGTTAATACGTCTTGCTTTGAAGTGCAGGAGCTCGACGTGGGTTGCACACCACTAACCTTGTAATCGCGGGGCACTCTGGCAGTCCGATCTGATTGTGGCACCCAAGTTCCGGGGAACATGCAGCGCTGGTATAGGCCGACGGGCTGTTGTAATTGCCCAAAGGAGTAAGTCCGCTAGAGTATAAGAACCAGCTGACAGTTTTGTGGCGGATACGATGCATATATACCGACAACAGCATGTCCTCTCACCCTTTGACCCCATGGGGCAATGAGATCTCGAACGATATATAAATGTTGCTTGAAAGACGATACCTCGACCGCCAGTACGTTACGAAACTTCCTAGCATTGCACTGAATACTACCACTACGTTCGCATCCCCAGCCACACGACACCAACTAGTTTTCATTCCAACATGGCAGCCATGAGCCGTCGTCTCTCCTCGAACCCCCCATCCCTCGCCTCCTTCTCCCGCCTATGCACGCAAACAGCCAGTAAAACAGACTATCCCCTAGCAGCCGACATCCAAAAGAACATCCCCATCTACGACCTTTCCCCTTTCTCCTCCCTCTCGTCAACCCAGAAACTCGACCTACAAGACGAATGGCGCCGGGTCCTCCTGTCCGGTGCCGGCGTGTTCGTAGCATCAAACCTCTACAGAGACAATTCCCTCCTCAAAAAGGCGAATACAGTCTTCCAATCCATTATCAGCCGGGAAAAGGCGTTTGGAGGAGGAGGCGACCACTTCGCCGGCACGGGGAACAACGACCGCATCTGGAACGCCTTCAGCAAGCACTGCCTTACCGACCCATCCTCCTTTCTCTCCTACTACTCAAACCCGTACCTAGCGCTCATCGCATCGTCCTGGTTGGGGCCGGGCTATAGAATCACTGCGCAGGTGAACAACGTGAAGCCCGGTTCCTCCCCACAAGTGTCGCATCGGGACTACCATCTAGGCTTCCAAACCTCGTCGTCCTGCTCCCAGTTTCCCTTAGCAACGCAAATCGCCACGCAGCTGCTCACCCTTCAGGGAGCCGTCGCGCACGTGGACATGCCCCTCGAGAGCGGACCTACGCGGTTGCTGCCCTTCAGCCAGGGGTTCGAGGAGGGATATATGGCGTATCGTCTCCCCGAATTCGACGATTTCTTCCTTGAAAACCACGTCTCCTTGCCTTTGAAGCAAGGAGATGGGCTGTTTTTCAACCCTGCGCTCTTCCATGCGGCGGGGAGGAACGAAAGTAAGGACGTGAATAGATTGGCGAATTTGCTGCAGATTAGTAGTGTCTTTGGGAAGCCCATGGAAATGATTGATTCTTTGCCGCTGGTGGAAGCGTGCTGGGCGGGGTTGAGGGAGATGTATGAGAAGAATGGGGGGACGATGATGGAAGAAGAGTTGAAAGCTGTGCTCCAGGCGATCGGGGAGGGATATCCTTTCCCTACGAATCTGGATAGGAGGCCCCCGAGGCCGAACGGGATGGCGCCAGAGACGGAGCAGGATTTGATTATGAGGTGTCTTACTGAGGGGAAGAGCAAGGAGGATGTGGTGAGGGAGTTGAAGGGTATGAAGGAAGATTCGAAACCGTGAGGTTGTACCACGGCAGGCATATACTGCAGAGCAGTGCACTGTTCCAATCTATACTCGGAGAGTCGAAAAGGGTTGTTTCAATGCTTTCATGGATACTCTTTTGATATCAGACGCCTTCGCCAATGGCATTGCAACCAACGAACAGCAAAACCCCTAAAAGCTATCTGAAGCTCAAATTCAGGTGAATATTTTGGAGACAAGACGGAACGGGATTGGAGCGCAAGGGGTGGTTACATCCATTCAGCACCCCTCAGTCCATCCGATTAGTGAATCCCCAATTCGTGGATTTGGTACAGACGCTACTGCGGACCTGCAGGAACGGCCCGATAGATGCCCTTCCATTCCCCCAAGAAGGGTATAAGGCTCCGCTATATTGGCCGGGAAGAATGTCGCCAACTTTGACCGCCCCCCGCAAAACATGATGGGTGCAAGTTATTTCGGGAAGCCGTCAAGACTTCTGGCGACGAGCTGTCTGCCGACAGATGGGATGTCAGAGTAGGCATGGGATAAACGATCAATGTGTGGAGTATAGACGGTTAGATTATGGTCGTACTCTGTTTGTAGGAGATAATATCCTACAGTAGCATACCCATACCCCAACCCTTCAAGTCCAAACACATATATTTACGCTCACCGGGGAAAATTCCGAATTTAACATACACGCCATGGCATCCTAAGCCTATTTCGTCCAGGGTAGCCCGATAACACCCTCTGTAAGCCTGTATAAACCGCACATGCCCCCCCCCAAAAAAAAAGAATTTCACCTACGTGCCCTTCAAGAATCCGAGACAATTCGAGCAAGTTTTCTCCAACAAAGAACCAACAACTCTCGCAAGTTCAGAGCTAGACACATCCACTAAACGCCCCGTCAAAGTATCTGTAATCCTCCTCCAAGCACCAAATTTGCAGACTACACCGCCAAAGTCAAAGCTAGAGAAGAAACCAGGCAGGAAATCTTAGGGGTGAAAACTTCGAAGAATGTTTTGGGGAGAGGAAGCGTCGAGGAGATTGATATCGCCGAGTCAAAAGACGAAGATAAGAATGAGGACGGGAATAAGGCAATAGTAAAAAAGTCAGATGATGACTCAAGCCAGGAGGGTGGTGGAGAGACAGACCAATTTTCAATATTTCAAGGTCTCTCCAAGATGCGTGACGGAACTAGGCTCCCAAAGCCAAAGGAGTCCTCCCATGTTAAAAAGTAACGTTCTCGTAAGACCAATGGCATGAGTTCTATATGTTTAGATAGCTGTAGTCCCAATATTGAAACACTCCGTAGCACCCACCCACACTCACGTCACATCAGTAAAGCACACTCCTTATTTCCAAGCCAACCGTATATTCATTTCTCTTCCTGAATACTCAGATGTATTGCCGGTTTCCCGAGGTCATGGGACACACGCTAGCTCGCGATGTACCGTCGATCTACGAATGGGATAAACCTAGCGGCTGGGAGGGATAGAGATAGATGTAGGCAGCATCGTACTTGACCTAGATGAGAATTTTTAGATAGCCAGAGCGTTCAAAATACTTTGATCCCTTATTTTCGTAGCGGCATATACATGCAATTCTCTCCATATACTAATCGTGAATACCCTCCTTCGTATTGTTCCATTGGTAGAAACCCATGGATTGTTTCTGTTATATAAATAAAGAAGAATGCTAGCCATGGCGCTTGACAAATACTCTGACAAAACCAGACAACAACCTAAAGACTTCCATCCTTTCATTTGACCGAATACCTTAATACTGTCTCAAAAACACGGAAACCCTCAACTCCATTTCTCGAATCCCACGCGACTAGTCCCCCTCTATATGCTTTGTCCCCGACAGCACAGTGTGACCAAGTCACATCCACATTCCCTCCCATGAGGACAGCCCACGCGGACGAAGGGCCTAGACAAAGAAATCATCACCTTCGATGCTCAAACCGACCAACATATTAAACCCCAAGGTGCCTCATTCTTGTGTGAAGAAAACAGGATAGATCCATAGCACCTAGTAACTCAGTTTGCAGACGAAAAACCCATCTTCTCCAGTCGTCATGTTTCACACGGACGGCACAACAGCTAGCCACGCCTCTCAACAAGATCCCTTCACACCAACCAACACTGACACCGACACCGACACCGGCATCAATATCGACATCTTTGCCGACACTAACCCCGAGGGAGCCACCAACACCGATACTTGCACACAGAACCCCTTCACCGAATCCAGCACTACAGACACAGATTGGGACAGGGACACACCCACACAAATTATTCCCACCTATACCGACGCCACCCCCAAAAGCTCACGCCCGCACACAATCGCCCAGTCCGAATCCCAGTCCCAATCCCAGCCCCAATCCCAAGCCAACATCAAACCCAGCCCCAGACCAACCATCTCGCCGCACATCATCCCCCCGGCGCACATCCACCAAGTAAAGTTAGAGCGCATCCAAGATGAATGGAACTTCTTGGACCTCGGCCCCGGCCCCAACTTCCAGCTCACCGTCACCCTCGCCCACACAATCCTGCCATCGCCCACCGTCTCGGAAAGCATCACCACGTCCTTCGCCGAGTTCAAGAAACGCAAGATCATGGAGACGGCGAGCCTCAGGTGTTGGGAGCTCAAAGACCTCGTTGCTGACGTGGTGGTCCAGATTTTGGCTTGGCCCGAGTGAAACAAGCTAGCTGACTACATGGCAAGCTGGGATCGTTCGTTGGACTTTTGAGATACATATTTGGCGGCATGGAAGTCTGCAAGAATACTAATCCATTTTTGCACTCGGGGTCCAAGACCGCTCCAAGACCGCTCGGGGGGGGGAAAGGATATCCCGCTCGTTGAAGTTCTAATTTTCTAGATAACTAGTTTTGTAGCAGCATTTCGAAAGCACTTGTTTTTTTGTTTTTTTTCCCTCACAATACTACTGTCTCGAAATCCAAACCAAGGCCAGGAAACGTCTTGGATCACAATACCAGGGAGAAGTTAGTTCGGTCCTAAACTTTCGATTGTCAAGTGCTGATGGAGATCGGAGTGAAATCGAGGGATCTAGATCGAAGCACTACTGCATAATGTAGTTAGGTGGTACTTCCTATTTCGCCTGAACCGAGGACAAAGAGCTTCAATACACACATATACTGTACTACCAAGATTGCAGCCGCCGTACTGCGGAAACTATGTATACAGTAGTTAGAATGTGTGTGACAACCACAGCGCAGGTTCGTTGTCCCCGCCACCTCCAGCTTCAACACACTCCCTCCCTAGCCATGACAATCCCGTACCTCGCGCTATGGCGCTTCATGTTCGCCTGCAGCTATGTATGTACGTGTCTTTAAAATTATAGCCCAGCCTTGCAAAGATGGCTCTCCCCCCCCACCAAAGGAAAAGAAATACACCACCTCCCCACTTGCCTAACCCTCTACTTCGCTCCACTTACTCCCCAAAGCTATTCTTCCCCTGCTTGCAATAGCCCCGCTTGCAGCCCTCGCAGAGCTCACTCTTGTGTGGGAGGAGGCCTTTTGTCCCGTCGTAGGGCTGGTTCTCCACCCGGACGCCCGCCCACTTCCGAAGCCGGTATGAGACTCGCTCGACATACGACTGCTGGTCGAGGGTGAGCGCGCCGAGCCCGTCGCACGATTTGCAGCGCTGGTTGAATACAACGGCATCGTAGCCGTTCCCCGGATACCCCCTTATTAATATCGCCACCTTTTTGCTGCTCCAGTGGGCGCCGGAGCGGCAGTTTCTGCTGCACCTGAACTTGCCCATCACGTTGGTCGAGTACTTGTTGTTGGAGCTCTTGTCGCTGCCGTTCTTGTTGAACCACGCCGAGGCGATGCTGTGGGAGACTGCTTTCGAAACATCCTCGTGGAACGACGGATACTTGAACGAGGTCCTCGCCTCCCCCTTGGGCTTGGAGGCCTTCCGCTTTGCCATTTTCGGCGGCGAAGCCATCGCGGCTGGGGCAGGGGAGGCGGTTTTGCCGCTACAGAGTCGGGACGATGGCACTAACTGTTTCCACGTTTGCCAGTAATTGCACCGCCGGTTTACCGATATGTACATTCACCAAGACCGTGGCGGTTGGGCGATATCCAGCGCCTTGGTCGCTAAGGCACGGGGTGCGCTGGTGGGTATTCGACAGGACAAGTGCTAGATATCATACGGGGGGGTTAAGAGGTATCGTAAACAGCAGGCACGGAAACCGTTTTGTGCGATGGGGAGGGGAAAGACGAAGGGTAATAAAGAGAGATACGTCTCTATATAGACCTTCATGCAGGAGGTGCGCTGGAGCTGAATGCTAATAAGAGGTGGGGGGGGGGCGCGGGGGGGGGGGGGGGGGGGGG
>JAKWBI020000626.1:0-27030 GCA_022664585.2 Zalerion maritima | reverse complement strand
TAAATAATAAATTAATAATATTAATTTCCGCGCCTATATTTAAATTAATTAAAATAAAGGCTACGGATTTAAAAATTAGGGGGATAAAAATAACGGAAATAAAAAAACGAAATAATACCTTTATAAGAGTAAAAAGCGATATAAAAGTGGAGGTATTTATACCATTCCCTTATTTCCCGATTATTCTGCCTTAAAATTGGTTTCTTTTTTCTCGCCCTTCGCCTGGCCGGCCGTCCCTTTTTTTACCGCGGCTTATACTTATCCCGGGGTTTAGGTACAGCCGGGAAAAAGGTGGTATTTTAAATTATATTAAAAATATTTAAATAATTTACCGGTTTTATAATTAGGCGGGTTTTTCTTTCTTTTTTCCTTTTAATTAATACACTTTTTATTATAATATAATGGCGCAAACCCGGTTTAATTTCCCCCTTTTTTTCGGGAATACTTTCCCTTTAAATTTCGCTAGGGTTTTATTAATACCTCGCCCTTTTTTCCTTGGATTTTTACTTCTTTTAACCTTAATATATAAAATCGGTTATATAATATTTAGGCTAAATTAATTATATTAATTTATATAATAAGTTTATGGTTACCGTATATATTAATATTATTAATAAGGGCTAATATTAATTTAATATAAAATATTTAAGCCTTTATTTTTTTATTAATATTTTTAAACTAATTTTCCAAGGATAAAAGGTAATGGTAAAATTCTTATAAAAATTGGGCTTCCCTTTAACGCGCGTTTTTTAATAATTTTTAAAAGGTATAATCCTTATTTTATACATTTTTAAATTAAATTTTAATTTAAATACGGAACGCCGTTTAATTATTTTGGCTTCGTTCCCTTAACGTTTTACTTTTAAAGGTATTTAGGAATATTTACCAATATTGGTGTAAATCCGGCGCCATATAATTAAACGTAAGGAGGATTTTTTTATATTCTTTATAATATTTCTTATAACCTTTATTAAAAGCGCATTAAAAATCCATTTTTTAAATATCGTATTAACGGAAGGTGGTAATAATTAAAAAGATAATAATTTTAATAATTTTAATATTGGGTCCTTTATTATTTAATAATAAATCGCTTTATTTTTAATAATATTTCGCCCGTGGTTAGTTTTTTCCGAGTTTAACCAGTTCCGCTTTTAAGGCTTATTACTTATATTTTAAATTTCGAATACGTTTAAATTAGGCAATACATTTAATATGGTGCTGTTTAAAAATATAAAGATTAAAATTTCCCTTTTCTCGAGGTATTTCCTTTTCGTTATTATTATTTAAAATAAAATGGTTATATAATAATAAAGCGGGGGCGTTTTATTAGGGTTAATACGCGAGTTCGTTTTCGTTTTTATTATAAGGATTCGATCGTCCGTTTTTTACTTTTAATATTTTAAATAATTAAGGGGAAAAAAATAAAAATTATAATAGGGTTTATAGATTTACCCTGTGGGAAGATTAGGCAAGGTATAAAAGGCTAGAATAAATGGGATAATAATAAGTATATTATAACCAGTCTTTTTAAAAGCTTATTTTTAAGAAAAAAAAAAGGAGCTAAATTCCTTTATTTTTGCATCCCCTGGGGGGATCGCTTATATTACGCTAAGAGATCCTTAGCGTTCCATCCCAGGAAGGTCTTCCGTACCAGTCCCGGGTAGGTCCCGGGTAGGTCGACGTTCCTTACAATTCGGATGTTTTTGGCTAAAAATTTAACCAAATCGCCACGCCTATATTACTTTGGCTGGTAACGTTTATCGTAGGCATTTTTTTAATATTACTAGGCGTTTTTAAGGTGCTTTTTAAGCGTTTCCTTTATTATACGTAGATTTTCCAGCCTTGTTTTTATAACGGGTATTTTTTTTAAAATAAAATTATCCTTGGCCTTATATTTAAACTTTAAATTATACCCTATTAATATTTAACAGGGTAAGGTAAATATATTAAAATACCTTATATTATTATATATAAATTCTGCTTATAATAATAAGGACGCCCAGTTTAATTAATTTTAGGTGGTATAATAATATAGGAAATATTTTAATACCTGGTTTACCCTTTCCGTTTGGCCATTGGTTTAAGGGTAAAATACCATTAATAAACGGCGTTTAATTTTAAAATAAAAATATAATTTAAATTAGAACTTATTTATAAATAAAGGTCCCTCATTATTAATAATATTATTAAGGGCCCCGTATTATAATTTAACCTCCCTATAAAATAATTATATTAGTTCGGAAATTATAATATTACTATATACGGGTAAGAAAATTCCGAGCTTAATATATTTATATATTATTATAAGGATTATATTTATTTTTTTAAAGTTATTTTTAATTAGTAATAAGCCAATAATAAAATTTATAAAAGGTTTATATATAGGACACCGGGGTATTAGTAAGAAAACCATAATATTATAAAAATAATATTTTAATATATTTATTCTTTAATAAATACTATATTTATTAATATATTCGGCCACGTTTTTACTTATTCCTAATTAAAAATATTTTCGATTTAATTATTTATTTATTTTAAATTTACCGAAATATACTGCCAAGGGATTATTATAATAAAATTATATAAATTTTCTCCCAATTATAAATTTTATTGGGACGATTATATATCCCTTAAATAATAAAAGGCCATTTAAACTTTTTTAGCCTGGGTTTTTAAAAACCTAAAATTTACCTAATTCTAAAATGGCGATTTTTTTAATATATATTAGGTTAATATTTTATAATTATTTAATATAATTATATAGGCTTTTATTTATAAATAAATATGGTTTTTCCTTTACCGTAATAGGTTTAATTATTACCCGGGGCAGGGTTATTTTTTAAGGTTCCTTTATAAGGGCCGTTTAGGAGTATTTAAATAATAATTTATTTAATCTTTAGGGTTATATGGCCCTAAGGCTATATACTTTAACCATTTTCCTTTATAATAATAAAAAAAATATTACCTTTTGCCGGAGTTTTTAAAATATAATTAGGCCTTTTCGACGGAATATCGGCAGGGTTTCGCTTCCCTGCCTGGTACTTAATCTTAAAATCGAAAGGGGCCAAATATATATACCAATATATTTGGCGGCCATTAAATTTTTATTAATTTATAAAGGTTTAAAAATTAAAATAATCCGAAAGGATTTTAATTAAAAACGTTAACCCTTTAAAATAATATCGCCAGTATTTAAACGATAAAATAATAACGAATAGCTTTTTATTAAAAGTATTATAATTTAGCTTAGTTTTTTTAAATTTAATAAACCAAAAAACGATAGGGTGGTATTGTAGCGGTGCCGGAGGTATCCCCCGCTGCATTTGTACCAAAGACCGGCGCCCGGCGCGATTACTTAAATAACTAGTTTAAACCCCTAGAATAATCCTGTACAGGATTATATAAGAAGCCAGGAGAACCCCCGGGACTTATGGGACTTCTGGGAGGGCAATAAACCATGGCGGCAGAAACTTGGTCATGGAAATGCAGCTATTATTTAATACATTATATTTTCCCCCAAATATTATATTATTATTTAAGAATAATCCTGTACAGGACTATTCCATGTTTTCTGGAGTGTTGCCGCTCCTAAATAAGCAACTAAAGGTTTAACCAAACCAAACAGCTTGGTTTTAAACACCGATTATATAACGAGGTTATTAAACCTATTCCCCGTTATATTTTCTAAAGGTCTAACCAGGATTTACGAACTTAAGTCTCGGTAATAAGCCTGCGTTTTTTAGGGTTAAAATTTAAAAAATTCCTTTACCATTTTCTCCCCCTAATTAACTTAGGTTAATAATTATAATTAGGGAATAATATTATACGGAATTATATTAATAAATATAAATAGAAATCCGCGGAAATTATTACGCTAAGGTGGAAAAACCCTTTTACGATATACCGGTAAGGAATTTGTAATACTTATATTATAAAAAGCGGAAACGGATATTTATATTATAATAAAATTAAAGACCGACCAGTATACTATATTATAAAAACCTAAAAAATCGCGTAAATTATATTCCTTAGGGGGGGTAATTTTCTTTCCACGGTAGTAAAAACGTAATATCCGGCTAAAAATTAATTGCCCTTAAAACGAAATAAGTATAATAAATTAGGGGTAATAATAAGTAAAACTGGGCAGACCTGTATAATATACGGAGTTTAAAAGCCTTTCGGAACCTAATCACCTATACTTTAAATAATTTACTATTACGGAAAAACCAGGGAATACGTCCTCGAAAAAAAGAAATAATGCGGAAGCTTTACGGCGTTATAAAATCACCCTGGCAATATTATAAACCCATAAGGGCCAAAGCCAAATAACGGGAATTCGATTTTAAAATGGGCCCGGTACCGGTTAAAAACGCGTATATAATTACGGTGGGAAGGCTAAAAAAAAATTGGGCTTTAAGTATTAAGCAAAGCTATATACCCTTATTATACCCCTATAAGTAAAATAATAAAGATTAATAAACAATTAAACCCCTATTGTATTATGGAAGTCCGGCGTAAAATTAAGGCGCGATATAGCGAAAAAAGCCTTTATTTGCTCGATTATAAAAAAAGTAAAGGAAGGGATTATTAAAAGTGTTAATACGTATAGAGAAAAACAGGATTATAATTTTACTTTTAAATGGAAGGAATATTCTTATAAGCCTAGTTTAAGCTTTAAAGGCATTACGATTATAAAGAATCCCAAAGGTTATATGGCGGAGGGGCAATTTACATAATTCCGGTTAAACTTAAAATAAAAGGAAAAGTAGTAAAAATGCCCTTATATTATTAAAAAAAGTTCTAAGGAAAAGGGATAATTAAGGCTGGTTAAAACTACCGCGGAAATTTAAGGGTTAAATAAAGCGCCCTTAAACTGGCCCATATTATAACCCTACCTACGGTTATAAAGAAAATCCCAAAAGCTATATGGCGAAGGGATAATTTATATAATTCCGGTTAAGGGGATAATAATATTAAGGTAAAAATTACGAAGGTATTTTAAACCGATTTGGGAAAAAGCAGGCAAAATTAAATAATATTAATATTTTACTTATAAGTAGGAAAAAGTATATAATAACCGGGCTTAGTTTATAAGGGCTTATTATAATTATAAAGGATCCCAAAAACTATATGGTAAAAGAATAATTCGTATAATCCCGGCTAAAACCCCGTAAATAAAAAATAGGAATTATAGAATACCTTTGCCGCTTTTTAAAGGGCATAAAAAAAAAAAAGAATTAAAACCATTAAACGCTCTAAAATATAAGGGAAAATAAACACCGTTTTTTATAATTATTAAATCGTTCTTCGAATAAAGGCCTAACCCCCACCGTTTCCTAAATTAAGTTTTGCTTTTTATTATTAATATTAAACCCTGTGCCCAACCTAATGAATACCAGAAAAAATATCCCTTAAAGGGCTTAAAAAAGTATAAATTTCCCGTCCAAATTAAAATCGATCCCTTTTTAAGGAATCTGGTACAAGGGTAATCTTATACAGGCCTTATTAAAAAAAAGAAAAAAAAAATCTTTAAAATTAAATTTATTTAGGAAACGTTTAGGGGTTCCACGCTTTATTATAATCGGACCGTAATTAAAGGAAAATGTGGCGATTATAATAGTTTATAAATTATAAACGCCAGACTTTTAAGCTTTTACCCATAAAACCATGGTTAATTCCCCACCCCCCTTTGAGGGCGCCTAATTTCTTTTACCTAAAAAAGCGGCCAAAGGGGGGGAATAAATATGCGATAAGGAAATTATAAAAGATTTGGAGCTTAAGGAAAGGTAAGGCAAGGCCTTTTAACCTAAATAAATTAACCAATATTACGCCCGGCCTTATAAAAAGCCGGCAAATTAATAATTACCAAAAGCGGATTAATTAATAATAAGGGGTAAAGGCGATTGAGGAAAACGGTAAAACGGTATACCTATAAAGCCTAAAATCTTTTAATATAAGGCGCGAAATATAAGGGATAGGATTTACTGGGGCCTTAAAAGGATAATATTAATACCCGGAAAATGAGAAGGTAATTATTAAGGAAATTATATAGGTTTTTTATTTCGAATTATAAAAATCCCACGATTACGCTTAAAAGGCCTAAAAAGTATTACCACCACCATTACCCTTAATTTTAAGGGACCGTTTATAATTTTCCAGCCTAAGGTTAAAAAAGAATAATCCTATATTATATTACCCTTTAAAAATTTATTTAAATCCTAACTCCTATAATCTTTTTTATTTTTTATAAATTATTTTATTTTTTAAAAGATTATTCTATTATTTAAATTTATTATATTATATTTTTAAAGTAAGGCGCGGTAAAGGCTTTTTTATTAAAATATTATTACGATAAAAAAAAGTAAAAAACGCTTTATAAATAGGCCTTAGGCCTAAAAATAATTTTCGAAAGTAAAAATACCCGAAAGTGTTAACGAAGCTTAAACCTTATTATGTAAATAAAAAGCCGAGCAATCGCCTTTTAACCCTCCCTCGCTTAAAATCCCGCTATTTAAAACTTTTATTATATTAATACCCCGGGCAAAATATAATATAAATATTTCTTTAATATTTTAAAAAATAAAATAAATACCATCCCCCGGTTAATCCGTAAAAATAATATTTAATATTGATTAATATAATCCCTACGAAATAAATTAATATATTATAATCCAATTACCGTTACCGTTTTTTGGTATATAAGGGAGCGTAATATTTAAGGGAAATAATATTTTTTAATATACGTATTAATTAAATCGAATATTTAAATAGGCAATATTTATAAATAATGCGTAAAAAATAAATTATATTATATAATATTATATTAATACCTACGCCGAATTAATCGAATCGCTCGCTATAGGAAAAATATAGATTAAAGTAAAAAAGGCCTTAAAAACGGAATTCGTAAATAGGGATACCTTTTAAAAAGGCCGCAATATAATAAACCTAAAGCGCTTCGCCTATTAAAACTGGCCTATAAAAAATATTAATTAATAACGGTTATATATTACGGGGTGGAAACGCCGGCTCGCTTAATATAAGAAAAACCATACGGGTTATATTAATAATATTATTTTATCGAACGCATTCCTAAACGCCTTCGATAATATATCGTGGGCTTAATTATATAATTTTGCAGGGATTATAAATAACGACCTATACCTTGGAACCCACGAGGAATTCCTCCAAAAGTTTAAAGCGTTTTTGGATTAGTGTAAGAAAATAATAAAGCTGTTCGGAAATAAATTCCAATAGGAAAAAAAAGGGATTACCGCCCGCGCTAAGGAAGCCACGCGTAATCCCATCGACCCTTAATTTTAATAAACCAATTAATACGATTTGGCCAAAATGGCCTAAAGGAATTAAACCGACCCCCGCGATTTGCCGCCCGCGCTTCGACCATAAGGAAACGATAAAGTACCTATTAGCCAATTAATCCTACCTAAAATAATTAAATAAGACTTAATTAAAAAGCTAAATACTTTAAGCGTGGTTAATATATATATATTATTAAATTAAAAAATAGGCGAAAAAATAAAACTAATATTAGATAATGGTAAAATTAGGGAAAATAAGCCTTAATATAAAAACCAGTATAAGTATAATCCTAATTAAACCTATTAAATTAAATAGGATTATACGTAGGGATTTTATTATATTTAGGCCGAATTCCCCTAGGAAATTAATATAACCCCTTTGGAAATTTTAAAAATATAAGCACTCCCTATATTAATAATTAATTTTAATAAAAGGCCCCAATACCAAACCAAGGTAATAAAATATTATTAATGTTTAAAAAATAACCATATATTATATAATTACCTGTGGGACGTTTAGGATTAAATTAACGGAGTTTTTTATAAATACCCCTTTTATTAAATACCAGAATAGGATTTCGAAAGGAATAAATATAATACCTGGCCTATTAAAACGTTTAATAATATAATTATAAAAGGAGTATTAATAAAAATAATATTCCTACGGTATTATAAATAAAAAAAGGTGCCTAAGGATTAATATAATTAAATATAAAAGGCCTAAAATATAATTATAAAAAACCCCTGGTTTTTAAAAAATACGCCTGGCCTAATTAATAAAAAAAACCAGGTACCTTAAATATACCAATTATAAATAAACCTAACCGATAAGGTTTATAAAATCCCCAGGAATAATAATATTTAAAATAATTAATTATTTATTATAATAAAAGGTAAGGTAATAATGGTTAAGAAATACTTATAGGAAAGCTGGAAAAATATAAAAGCGAAAATAATAATAATAGCCCTTATTATTAATGTTTATAATAAAACGGTATAATCGGTTTTTAATTATAACCAGGAAAGAATTAAAAAAGGATGAGGCAGGCCCTTAAAAAAAGCAAAAGTGGAAGATAAGGTTAAAGCGGTTGGGGAAAAAAAAGGCGCCAAAGGAAAAAAAAAAAATCCTGGCCACGAAAAAGTATTAGGCGTAATAAAGAAAAAAATGGAACGTAATATATAGGAGGAAAAAAAGGCGCCCTTAGGTAATAAACGTAAGGACCCCTTAAAGTTTACGAATTTAATCTTTTAAAAGGTAATAAAAAAATAACTTATAAAAATTATAAAAAGGCCTTATAGATTAATAATTGCGGAGGTATTATAAGTATTATAATTTATAAGGATAATTTTATAAGAAAAATTGGTAGGTAAAATAAAGGTGGAGGAAATTATTAACGAAATTATTTATAAGGGTAAAAAGCCAAAGGAATACCGATAGGTAATTTTAAATAGGCCTAATATTTACCAAATGGTTAAAATAAAAATACGCTTTATTAATAATATACCCCCAAAGGAATTAAAATTTATAAATTTTATATATATTTAATTATATTAATAATATAAGCGTATAAACTTTAAGGTCTTATCCATAAGCCTGCCAAAAGGCCTAAAAATAATAATATTAAAAAAAGGAAAGGTAATTTTTTATTTAATTAATATTCCTAACCCATTAGTATTAATCCCCTTAATAATCCCCTTTTTCCTTTACCCGAGCCTATATTTATTAATACGTATAAAAAGGCCAAAGAATAGGCTGGCCAGGGTTATTATAAATATAAGCGCGGAAGCCAATATTTTAAAACGAACCTACGCCTAGGAATACGATTTTAAGGCTTATTAGGCGTAAATTATGTTTTCCGGTTATAATAGCCAAAAAACCAATTTAATCTTAATTATACGGTAATAAGTACACGTTTTTTTAAAACCTAAACATATTATATAAAACTTTTTTATATTAAAAAAAAATCGAAAAAGGGCGCCAAAAGTAATATTAAAAATACCTTTTATTATAATAACGGGGTGGAAATAATATTATAATAAAAAGCGTAATATATTAATCGGGGAGCTCGAAATAAAAGGGAGTAATTATATTATTATTATTATAAACCTAACCCTAAAAAAAAAACGTGGAAAAATACTCCGCAATATTTATTCCTAAAAAATAAAGATTTTTAAAAAAATGCAGGAAATCCTTATAATTTAACCAATAAAAAAAAAGGCCAGTACAGGATTAAGGAAACCCCGTGCTGGTAGAATCGAAATCCCTGCTTATATAATAAAAGTTTTAAATTCGGATAATGCAAAAATAATAGCCTAATTTTTTATAAAGAAAATTAAGCGCCTTATAAAAAAGTTTAAGGAGGATATGCCCATAAAGGGGCATATTAATAGGCCGTAAGGAGGGGAAAACCTCCTAAATAAAAAAATTTAAACCGGAAAATTAAATATAAAAATTACCCTTTATTAATTAAAAAGGTAAAGGTGTAAAAAGCGTTACGATTACCCACGGAACCTTAATTATAAAAGAAAAATTATTAGAAAAAGGTTGGATATTTTCCCAAAAAAGTATTATAAGGGTAATAATTGGGAGCTGCGAAATAATAAAAAAAGAATACGAGACTTTATTATTAACGAAATCTTAAATATTGGCGAAGCCCAGAAGGCATTTCCCCTTAATAATATCAATATTATTAATATTTTTATTATATATAAATATATGGCGGATAAAATAAAGCCCGTGGATATTCGAATAAGGTATAAAGCGGTCCTTATAAACCCGGACTGGTATAAAAAAAAGTGGGAAAAAAATAAGCCATTGGAAAAAAATCGTAATAATATTAAATAAAGCGAATACGTTTACCTATAATTATAAAAGGCAGGGTGCAGCGGCACCAGGCTTATATTAAAAAAAAGAAATAAAATTTTGGAATCCCTTGGGGAATTATAAGGGGAAGAATAAAAAATATTTATAAATATGCTTATAAATAAAAAATAAGCGTTAATATGGTTTTGGGAATATTTAAGCAAAATTAACCTTAATATAACCCCTCCCCAAAAGATTAATACGGTACCTTATATAGGGTGGTAAATTAAAAATATTCCTATTCCTAAGGTATTAATAACGGTGGTAATCGAAATACTCGAAAAGCGAAAAAAAAAAGGGGTAATTAAACCAAACTAAGCGGTGTACCGTAACCCCTGGTTCCTAATTAAAAAAAAAATAGGAAATACCGCTTAATTAACTTAACGGAAAGGCTTAATTCGATTATAACTCGTAATATTTTTATACCTTTAATTACCAATAAATTTATAAAAAATATAACCTATTACCAGTTTATTTTACTCCTGGATTTTTACTCCGAATACGATTAAATAATACTCGATTTAAAATCCCGAGATTTTATTACCTTTATAATATTCGCCGGCCTATTTAAAATAACCACGCTTCCGTAAAAAGGAATAAATAATATTATTTAATTTTACAAAATTATCTTTATTATTCTTTTAAGTTTTATTTTAATAATATACAGGATATTTATCGATAATATTACGGTTAAAGGTCCTATTATTATATATAATAGGCGAGAAATTTACCCAGGGGTACGGTAATATATGGCCGAATATATTAAAAATTTGGATTTAATATTATTATAAAATAAACTGGCCGGGATCACGATCTTTATAATTAAATCCAAATAATATTAAAAATTAGCCGTAATAATAGATTTTATATACGGAATAAATGGCCGTAATCCTAAATAGGCCAAAATTATTAAAATTAAAAAATAAACGGTTTTTAAAAATATATCGAATATTAAAAGATTTATTAATATAATAATCTTTTACCGAATATTTATTAAGGATTTTATTTATATTATTAAACCCTTATACGAATTTACCCGTATAAGGGCGCAGTTTATTTGGGAGGAAAAGTATATAAAAATAACGAAGATTTTTAAATAAGCCTTAATATTACCCCCAATTTTAATTAAAATTAATTACTCCCCAAAGGCAGGGCGTATTATTATTAAAGTAGACGTATTAGGAACTGGATGGAGAGTATAAATCGGCCAAAAAAAGGAAGGGAAAATCCTAATAGCGAGGTATAAGTTTAATTATTAAAAAAAAGCCGAAAGAATATACTATTCGGCCAAATTAAAATATAAGGGGCTGCTTATAATTTTAAAGCGATTACGGAATTACTTATACGGCGCCCATTTTACCCTTAAAATAAATACGGTTAATATAATATATTAATTTAATAATAATATTATTAACCTACCCGGAATATTTATTATTAAATGGATTATATAAATACGGTAATTTAATTTTAATGTGGAATATATATTAAAAAATAAAAACGCTATGGTAAACGTATTATTATAAAAACCCCCAGGACCCTTAAATAAGGAAAATAATAAATTAAAGAAAAATATCGAAAATTTTATTAATACGTAATTATACGTACTTAGGATTATATAGGATTAAAGGGATATTAAAATTCTGGGAGAAAAAATATAAAGCGATAAATCCCAAAAAATAGTGTATTTCCTTACCACCTTAAAAAAACCGAGCGATATTTTTTATAAATTATTTCTCCGTTAAAAAAGAAAGGCTTTAAATTATTTAATAAAGGATTAAAAATTTTGGCGTAAAACCTTAAGGGGTAAATTATAATTATAATTAATGGTTAATAATAATTAAACCCGGAAATATATTATTTAAAATAATTATATTTATAAAAGGTATAAAAAACGGAATATTATATTTAGCTTTATTGCTTAACGTTATTATTAAAAAGGATAATAAAAATAAGTATAGGAGGTATTAAAAACCTGCCTAATTTATTAAAAATAAAACCCTTAAAGGTTTAAAATACCGTTAAAAATCTTTAACCCTATTTTAACCCCCTTTTTTAAAATTTCACTCGATATTTTTTAAATACCATTAAAAAAAGGGTATATTTATATTATATAGGCCAAATATAATTTAATAGGATAGATTAAAGGGCAATTATTATAAGAAACCACCGCAGGATAAATGGCCAATTTCGTTTGGTAAAATATAATTTATAAGTATTGGATATATGGGAAAGTAATAATTAATAAAGGACCGGAAAACCGAGGGTTTTTGGATAAGTTTATAAAACGAATAGGCCTGGCCAAAATTACGGTATTGGCGTATAATTTATAATTATAAGGGGGAATAAAATACCACTATTTAAGTACCAGGGATGCGTTATTAAAACTAGGCGGTAATTGGGTTAACGCATACCCAGGGGTATTAATGGCGTAAAAAATTATAATAAACCAAATTATAGGATTCTCCCTATACGCATTACTGTACGGTTAAAAAATGGTCACCCCTATTAAAATGGCGCTCCCTATTTAGAGAATAATCAATTAAAAAGGTAATATACCGTATACGGACTTTTTAGCGAAAAGGAGCCGGGCAATGGAACGGAAAAAAACGGACTTAGCGGAGGCAGCCCGAATTCTATAACGGAATAAGGAAGCGAGGGCTAAGTACGTAAATAAGAAAAATAGCGGGAAAATAAGGAAAATCCCATTAGAAAAGGGGGATTTAATATTATAATGGATACCAATTATAAGGGTTAGGAGTATAAAGGATAAGCAAAACCCTTAATAAATAAAACCCTATATTATTTATAAGTTTTTAAATAAAGGGAGAACGGTATAATTTAGGGAGCCTTATAAAGGGAGCCCTCCCTTTAAATGCATAATCGGGAGTAATAGGGTTAAGAAATTTATCCAAAAGAATGGATGGTGGAGTAAGCCGGCAGGAATTAGTAATAATACCTGGAAAAAATGGGAACCTTATTTAAAATAAAATAATAAATTAAAAGAGAATTATATAGGATTAAGCGATAAGGAGAATAACTCGGAAGGCCATATTAGGGATAATATATTAAAAAATTTGGGTAAGGATTAACGCCGAACGGTAATATTTTATGGTAGCGATTAAAAGGAAAAAAACGATTTAGCCGAACGTATTATTATAATATTACGGCCAAAAAAACCATATAATATAAAAGAATTAAAAAATAAAAACCGGGAATCGGGGAAAATACCTTTTTTAGGAACGATAAAAAAAGTACAATTTTAAATCCCAATAATAATCACGGAAGAATTCGGTAATATTCCTTTTATGGAGAAATAAAGCTGTACAGTATTACGAAACCTTTAAAGGAATTACCATATAAAGAAAAATTCCCCTTTTTTTATATTCCCTCCCTTATATAATAATAAACCCCAATTAGTTTAAAACCAAATATTATGGAAAAACCCAATAAAAACCATATATTTAAAGCTCCGTTAATAACCCGAGGTATATATACGTATATAAAAAAAAAACCATATTCCCTTATTTAAAAATTTAAAAGGGAATGGTTTTATATTTCCTTTTTCCCGTTTCCATATTATATTAAATGGCCTTATTTTAAACCATTTATAAATGGCAATTAAAAATAGCCTCCCAATTTTAGGAAAAGGTTACTCGTTTAAATTTCAGTTTATTCGTTTAATTTATAAAGAAAAAAGGGCGGGATCCTTATTTAAAGGGCCATACGTAAAAGTAAAAATTCCTTTATAGGAAAAGCTTAATTTTTTATATTAAAGGACGCCATTAAATAATCCTATATAGTATAATTTTTATTCTGGTAATAATAAAAGGATTAATCGCGGGATAAAAAAATTATGGTTTAATTTTAAAAAAATTATAAGATCCCCTATTCCTTATAAAAGTGTAAACCCTTATAATAAGTAAAAGCTTAAAAGGCCGCCGCGCCACCACCTTTATTTTCTTTAGGAGCTTTACCTCGGCCACCCCCTCGATTATAAACGTTAAAAAAACCAAACCTTTATACCGGCTGTATAAAAAGCCTAATCAGGCCGGGAATATTTTTAGCCCCTAAATTTAAAACGTTTATAACCTTTAAAAAATTAAGGCCGCCGAAAATAATTTTAAAATAATCCTCCCAGTATTTAATATCCTGCTCCCATACCGTATTATTAAATAATTTTTTAATACGGAATTTTTTATAAGGGGTATAACCATTATAAAAAGGATCGGAATCCGAAATTAATATATATATTTTTAAGGCCTTTATTTTCGGTTATATAAACCTCGCCAAATTAAAGGTAATTATTATACTTATCCCCGGTATACTTAAAAACGGAAATATACTTAAAAAAGGGGAATATATAATAAATAAAAGTATTAAGCTTTTAATTTTAAAAATAACTCGCCCACCTAAAGGTATAATATTTATAAGGGTTTTTATTTACCACGCCCTTAAATTATACGGCCAGTACCTGCTAATAATAAAAATAAAAAAAGGAATATAAACCACCCATAATCTGCCCCAAAAAACCTTTATATAAAATAGGAATAATAATAGGCCGATTAACCCTTCTATATAATACAGGGGCCAGGCTGGTAATTTTAAAAAGGGTTTTAAACATATTCAGGTTAATATATATGGCCATATAAATATAGTTTAAAAAAGGGTCCCTAAATAGGCCAAATTAAAAATAACGAAGGATATTTTAAAAAAGTAATAATAATTAATCCTGCTTAACCTTAGGAGGTAAAAATAAAAAAAGTGTAAAGGTGGAATAAACCTTATAAACGAAATTAAAAACCGGCTTAAACCGGGTCCTTTTAATAAGGCTCGAAAATAACCTCGGCGGAAGGATATTAAATTAAAAGGCCTAAACGGTATCGTGCCTAAAAGGTATTTTAACTTTAAAAACCGTAACCGTACGCTGGGATGGTTAATTTAAGGGGATTAAATTAAAGGAAAAGATAAGGGAGGACCTTTTAAATAAACCCTAAAAGAAAAGGCCCGGGCTGGTTTATTATATAAGGCTAAATTAATAAAAGGTATAAGGTAATAGGGGGAATAAAGGGAGCCGAACAAAACCGCTAAAATTAGTGGCTAGGTCCTAAAGCACCCGATCGATACGGCCTCGCGGCCTAACCGGCGAAAAAAAAGGAATAAAAATAATTACCAGGGAAATTAAAATTAAATAACCCTATATAAAATTAATAATTTAAAAAAAATATACCTGGAGGAGGGTTTCGGGCAATAATAAAAGTGGCGTTAATTAAAAAGGCCGCTTAATTATAAGTAAAACGCTTAATAATCCGAGTATGGCTTTTTATAATATAAGCCCCGGGCCCTTTTATAAAAGAAGGAAAAATGCAAGGGTAAGGGAAAGCGAAAATTATATAATAAGGTGTAGGAAAAGGAAAAGGCTGGCTTATAGGTATAATAGGTTTGGAAAAACCAAAAGGCCTATTGGCCATTGGTAAATACCGAATAAAAGCCAAAAGATTAGGGAGCCCCTTATAAGCCTCCTTATTATTACTCTAATTTAAATGGGATATATTTTAAAAGGATTAAGGAGTAAATTAAAGAAAGGGGGTAATAAAGGGAGCGAATATTTAAGGGAAAAAGGGCTCGGAGAAAGGGAAAAAAATAAGGAATATATAAAAAAAAAAGCAGTGTAGGGAGAAAAAAGGTACCGATAAAAAGTATATAAGAGGAAGAATTATCGAAGGTATAAAAGGAAAAAAAGGGAAAAAGATTAGGCCAAAAATACTTATATAATTATCCGATTAAAAATGGGAGGCCCGTTAATAATTATAAAAATTATAAGAATTATAAGGGTAATAGGGCAAAAGAATAATAATAGAAACGCTTAAAAAAACACTTATTTACCTAAAAAAATACCACCGTTTATTTAAAACCCGCCAATATATTTAAACCCTACAAATATAAGTACCCCCTTTTTTCCCCCCATATTTCCTCGATTTCTTTTAACCATATTATTTCCCAACCTTAAATCTTTATAATATAATCCTATTTAGCTTATTCTCTATTTTAATTTAACTCCTTATTTTTAAATTCCCTTACCCTTTAAAAGCTTATATTACCCTTAACCCAACCCCCGGTATCTGGTACCTTTTTAACCCTTTTAACCTAAAAACTTTAATCCAAGCATACCTTTTATTTCCTATTATTATTTAATAAAATAAAAAAACCCTAAATAGTATTATTTTAATAATAAAAGATTATAGCTTCAAAGGGTTAAGGCTAAAGAATAAAACCAGCGTTTAAATACCTAAATATTAATCGGAATTTTTATTTAAACTATTCCGAAAAATAATTCTTTATATAAAAGCCCTCGTTAAACCTTAGCGCTTATATAAAAACCAGGCCCGTTAGGGAGGGCCAATCCCCTCGTATATTTTATATATAAATAACCCAAAGCTTAAAGAAATTGCCCAAAAAAATATAAGCGTAATTATTAAAAATATACTTAACCCTATTAACCGCCATAAGAACGACCGCTTCCGCCAACGGCTCCGAAGGCCTATTACCACCAAAGCGTTCTTTATAAACACTTGGGCATATATATATAATATTATTAAATTATTGGAATACGATTAATCTTTTTCCCATTAATAATTAACTGCTTATAAGGACTACCTTAAAATATACAGCGGGGTAAATAGTATTAGGTTTACGATTGCGGATTTTAAACCTTTAAGGGGGCCTAAAAATATACCAACCATTAAAAACCAGGCGGCCCTTATAATTCCCCTATAGCACCCGTTTTTTAAAAACTATAATTTATTTAATATAATAAAGGTAGGGGTTAACCCCATAATAAAAGGGTAAAAAGACCCGCGAATAATCTTTATTTAAGGCTGCCTAAGGGGTATAATGCTTATTATATTCGCACCAAAAAATGTAGAAAAGGATTTTAAAAGGTATATATAAAAGGCTTATATAAGGTTTTTGGTAATACTTTAAAATAAAATTAATAAGGGTATATTTAAAAAGTACGGCCTCCGGCTTAAGGTCCTTCTTATAATAATTATTTTCGTACAAATCAGCCCCTTTTACCGATCTTAATACCTTATAATACTAAAAACGCTTAGGATTATAATTTATAAGTAAAAAATAATATGGATTTATACGCAAATAAAAAGGGAGGTTTATATTAATAAAAAGGCCCTTATATTTTAGGAGTTAAAGGATAATGGAAAAAGGCTATAATACCGCCTTCGAGAGTTAAAATTAAGCATGGGGGGAAAAAGAAAAAGGAACCATATATTATATTCCTTCGGGCCATCACCTAATAATTATATAAGGCATTTTATAAATTAAGTAAAGGTATTTTATATTAATTATTTAAGGTTTATAATAGGCCTTAATCTATTAAGGAACCTCTTTAAAATAGGGTGGTTATAAGGGGAAATTAGCGCTATTATTTAATATAAGGTTTTTTTACGTATAATAACGAAAGGTAATAATCCCCAGGGTTATTTAATTAATAATAAAAAGTGGTAAAGCCTAAATACGAATATAAATACTGCCGGAATACGTTCCTATATATTTAATATTCGTATAGGCCTTAGGCCTTTTTTAATACGCCCTAAGCTCCCTAATACTAGGGTAAATTCCACAGTTTATAAAGGGGTAAACCCGTTTAACTTTTATACGGAAAACCAAGAAAATATAATAAAATTAAAATCGGGAAATAATATGGATTCGAACTTTACCTATATAATTAATCCTATATATTAAAGGTAAAAGGGCCAGGTGGCCTTGGAAAAAAAAAGGAATAATAACCGCCCTTGTAAATCTCCTAAGGGAGAATATATATTACCGGAATAAAAGCCTAATTTATTAAAACTATTTAAATTACCATTACGCACCTTTTCCCTTTTTTTTTCACCCTTTGCACGCTCCATTATGCGCGCATTCCCCGTTAATTATTAATCGTTACCCTTATCCCCATCCTTAAAAATAACCTTATTTTCCCTACGCGCAGCTTTTACCCCTAAGCGATTACTATAATCCCAATTCCCCTTATATATTAATCAGCGCTGGTGGGTATATAGAAAATAATATAGGCCGCTTTTTAATATTAAGGTAAATAATAATTTCGAAGTGTTTAAAATAAAGGTTATTAAAAAGCCCTTATATTATTTATTGGTAAAAAAAAGGGCCCACCGGCCGGAAAACCTTAAATTTTATTTTATTTAATATTATTTATCCCGTCCCGGACCTAATATATAACTTACCTATACCGAAAATTTCCCAGGATAGGCTGCCATTAAAAGGAATATTAAGCAAGAGGCTGCGGAAAAGGAGAAAAGAAAGGAAATTTAAAGGAGGGAGGCGGTTAAAACGAGAAATACGGTCTATAATATTAAGCATGGCCAGCGCCGCCGATTTAAAAGGATTAAAAGGGCTTTTTAAGCTCGATTGGCTCCTAATTATATGGAAAAGGGGAATAAATATTTCGTTTTTTATTTTATAAATCGTTCGGAGTAAAGCTTAAATACTATTAATTAAAATAAACCCTCCGGGGAAAATAAAGGTTGGGGCGTAATAAAATCCATAAAAATAAAACTATACAGCCTTATTTAATTATAATAAAATAAAAAAGGGAACCCGTAATTATTATAAAAAAGTAATTAATAATATATAAAGGGCGAAAAAGCGGATAAATCGGTAATATTAATAAAAACCAGGAAATTTTTCCTAAAGTTTTTCGGACCGCGGGGCGCGGTTTTTTATTATAAATTGGTAAAATATAACGGTACCGGAAATATTCCCCGTTATATTTATATTAAAAACCGGCGCCCGGCGCGATTATTTAAATAATTAATTTAAAGCCCTAAAATAATCCTATATAGAATTATATAAAAAACCAAAAGGACCCCCGGAACTTATGGGACTTTTAGGAGGGCAATAAACTATGGCGGCAAAAACTTGGTTATAAAAATACAGCTATTATTTAATATATTATATTTTCCCCTAAATATTATATTATCGTTTAAAAATAATCCTGTACAGGACTATTCCATATTTTCTAAAGTATTGCCGCTTTTAAACAGGCAACTGGAGGTTTAACCAAACCAAACAGCTTGGTTTCAGACACCGACCATGCAGCAAGGTTATCAGACCTACTCCCCGCTACAGTATATACCTTTTTTGTCCGGTTATAATAAAATGACTATTTAGGCCTAATTTAAGGCATCGGTTTTAACCCGTATAAGTAATTAGGGGTTAAAATAATAAAATAGGGGAGTATTTTAAAATGCATTAATAAATTGATAAAACGCCTCCTTTTTTAAAGCGTTTAATTTAATAAACCCTGGCTTTTTTCCATTTATATTACATTTTAATAAATTAATAAAAGGAGCCATAATATTAAAATATTTATAAATAAATTTTTAATAAAAATTATAAAACCCTAAAAATATTTATATATTATGGTAGGTTTACGGGAGTAATTAGTTAATAATAATAAGGGTATGCTTAGGGTTTATTAAAATCCCCTGGGGTAATAAAATAAAGCCTAAAAACTTAATTTTCTTTATATAAAAAAAGTATTTTAATGGCTTTATATATAATTATATAATACGTAGCCGTTTTAAAACGGTTTAAACGTGCTTGGTATATATATTATAATCGGAGAAAAAAATCAGGATATTATTTAAATAAATAATATAAAAATTATCGATTAATCCTTTTAAGGTATTATAAATATAATTTTAAAAGGTAATAGGGGTATTGGTAAGGCTAAATGGTATAATTAGGTATTTATAATGGCCGTATCGAAAACGAAACGCTATTTTTTACTCCTTTCCCTTTTTAATATAAATTCGATAATATATATTTTTAATATCGATTTTGGTATAAAATTATGCTCCGTTAATTCGGTCCAAAATCTCCGTTATTAAAGGGAGGGGGTAGCGATTTTTAATTATTATTTTCTTAAAACCCTTATAATTTATATCAAGCCTTAAACTTCCGTTTAATTTTAGAATAAATAAAATCGGGGCTTTTAATAGGGATAATAATAAATATATAAGTTCTTTAATTAGGCATTTGTTTAAATAGGCTTATAGGACTGCCAGTTCTTTTTAGGAAAGTGGGTAAATAGGCCTATAAGGAGGTATGGATTTAAAAAGGAAAGGGATAATATAATCCGCGCTATTATATAACGGAAGGGCACTATTTACGGGGTTTTCGAATATATTTTAAAATGCTTAAAATTTGCTTAGGATTTTTTAAAGGTGCACCGAATTATTACCTTTTTTTCCCTCCTTAAAAAACAGCTCGGGTGGCGTTTATATAAGGAAAATTATATGGGCCTTATTTTTATAAACTTTTATAAATTTATAAGCGGATAAAATGGAAATATATATAAGGTTAATGGTAAAAAACCAGTGTTTTATTAATGGATTAAGGGTAATTCTTTCCCATATTATTACCGTTATTAATAATAATATAAGGGCGTTATCGTTTTTATTTTCCACCGTAATATACGGAATAATAAAGGGGCGGGAATTTTCCCAATTATTTATTATATAAAATAGAACTTTAAATATACCTTAAGGTATTACCTCCGATCCGTTAAATATACTTAATTATAACGGAACCATTAATATTTTTTTAAATTTATATTTTATTATAAATAATAAATTAAAAATATTAATTTCCGCGCCTATAATTAAATTAATTAAAATAAAGGCTGCGGGTTTAAAAGTTAGGGGGATAAAAATAAGGCAAATAAAAAAATAAAATAATACCTTTATAAAAGTGAAAAGTAACGCAGGAATAAAGGTATTTACGCCATTTTTTTATTTCCCGATTATTCCGCCTTAAAATTGCTTTTTTTTCTTTCGCCCTTTGCCTGGCCGGCCGTCCCTTTTTTTACGGCGGCTTATATTTATCCCGGGGTTTAGGTATAGCCGGGAAAAAGGTAATATTTTAAATTATATCGGAAATATTTAAATAATTTACCGGTCTTATAATAAGGCGGGTTTTTTTTTCCTTTTTTTTTTTTAATTAATATTCTTTTTATCATAATATAATAGCGCAAACCCGGTTTAATTTCCCCCTTTTTTTCGGGAATACTTTCCCTTTAAATTTTACTAGGGTTTTATTAATACCTTGCCCTTTTTTCCCTGGATTTTCGCCCCCTTTAATTTTAATATATAAAATCGGTTATATAATATTTAGGCCAAATTAATTATATTAATTTATATAATAAGTTTAGGATTACCGTATATATTAATATTATTAATAAGGGCTGGTATTAATTTAATATAAAATACTCGAACTTTTATTTTTTTATTAATATTTTTAAACTAATTTTCCAGGGATAAAAAATAATAATGGAATTCTTATAAGGATTATGCTTCCCTTTAATGCGCGTTTTTTTAATAATTATTAAAAGGTATAATCTTTATTTTATACATTTTTAAGCTAAATTTTAATTTAAATACGGAACGCCGTTTAATTATTTTGGCTTTATTCCTTTAGTATTTTACTTTTAAGGGTATTTAAAAATATTTACCAGTATTGGCGTAAATCCGGCGCTATATAATTAAATATAAGGAGGATTTTCTTATAATCCTTATAATATTTCTTATAATCTTTATTAAAAACGCGTTAAAGGTTTATTTTTTAAATATCGTATGAGTAAAAAATGGTAATAATTAAAAGGGTAATAATATTAATAATTTTAATATTAGGTTTTTTATTATTTAATAATAAATTACTTTATTTTTAATAATATTTTACCCGTGGTTAGTTTTTTTCGAGTTTAGCCAAATCCGCTTTTAAGGTTTATTATTTACGCTGTAAATTTGGAATATATTTAAATTAAGTAATACGCTTAATATAATATTATTAAAAAATATAAAGATTAAAATTTCCCTTTTTTCGAGGTATTTCTTTTTTATTATTATTATTTAAAATAAAGTGGCTATACGATAACGGAGCGGGGGCATTTCGTTAAGATTAATACGCGAGTTTGTTTTTTTTTTATTATAAAAATTTAATTGTCCGTTTTTTATTTTTAATATTTTAAATAATTAAGGGGAAAAAAATAAAAATTATAATAGGGTTTATAGGTTTACCCTGTGGGAAGATTAGGCAAGGTGTAAAAGGTTAAAATAAATGGGATAATAATAAATATATTATAACCAGTTTTTTTAAAAGCTTTTTCTTAAAAAAAAGAAAAGGAGCCAAGTTTTTTTATTTTTACGTCCCCTAGGGGGATCGCTTATATTACGTTAAAAGATTCTTAGCGTTCCATCCCAGGAAGGTCTTCCGTACCAGTCCCGGGTAGGTCCCGGGTAGGTTAACGTTCCTTATAAAAATAATAAGATTAGGCGGAATTAATTTAAAAACCATTATTTTATTTTATAAAAATAGCGGTATTAAACCGTTATAAACGGCGGTTCGGTAATATAATAATATATAATGGTCCCGTATAGGCCGTATTATAACCGGTATTAATGGTAATATTATAATGGAGGAATTAATAATTTAAAAGGAGTGGAATTTAAAGGGATATAATTTTTAATATATAAGGCATTAATAATAATCGAGAAAAAATTAAAATTAAAAAATAAGTAATATATTGTGGGTTATTCGCGGCCTTATATAAATATTATAAATATAAGGATTAATTAATAAATACCGGTGGTAAATTTTTAAATAATCGGGTTTATATTAAATTTAATATTATTATTATATTTGGTAAAAATGCCGCGGATAGGCAGCGGTTTCCGCCCCGGGAAGGAAATAATATTAATAAAGGGCTAGGGCGGAGTAAAAAATTAAAAGGATTGATGGAAAACCTAAGGCGGATCCGGAGCGAGGAAGGAATCTATACGGTTTCGGAAAAGGGTTAATAACTTTTTTTTAATGGTGGTAAGCCTATCGATCGATTTAATAAATAATGCGGTTTATTTAGACGTAAATATTGCGCTAATAATGGGCGCGGTAAGGGTAGCCGTATAAGGAACGTCGACCTACCCGGGACCTACCCGGGACTGGTACGGAAGACCTTCCTGGGATGGAGCGCTAAGGATCTTTTAATGTAATATAAGCGATCCCCCTAAGGGACGTAAAAATAAAGGAATTCGACTCCTTTTTTTTTTAAAAAATAAGCTTTTAAAAAGATTAATTATAATATACTTATTATTATTCCATTTATTTTAGCCTTTTATACCTTACCTAACCTTCCCATAAGGTAAACCTATAAACCTTATTATAATTCTTATTTTTCTCCCCTTAATTATTTAAAATATTAAAAATAAAAAACGAATAATCGAATTTTTATAATAAAAATAAAAACGAACTCGCGTATTAATTTTAACGAAATACCCCCGCTTTATTATTATATAACCATTTTATCCTAAATAATAATAATAAAAAGGAAATACCTCGAAAAAAGGGAAATCCTAATTTTTATATTTTTAAATAATATTATATTAAGTATATTGCCTAATTTAAATATATTGGAAATTTAAAGTATAAATAATAAGCCTTAAAAGCGGAATTAATTAATCTTGGAAAAAACCAATTATAGGCGAAATATTATCGAAAACAAAGCGATTTATTATCGAATAATAAAGGACCTAATATTAAAATTATTAATATTATTACCCTTTTAATTATTACCACCTTCTATTAATATAATATTTAAAAAATAAACCTTTAACGCGTTTTTAATGGAAATTATAAAAAATATTATAAAAAATATAAAAAAATCCTCCTTATATTTAATTATATAGCGCCGTATTTATACCAATATCAAGAAATATTTTTAAACGCCTTTAAAAGTAAAATATTAAAAAAATAAAATTAAAATAATTAAACGGTATTTTATACTTAAATTAAAACTTAATTTAAAAATATATAAAATAAGGATTATACCTTTTAATAATTATTAAAAAACGCGCATTAAAGAAAAGCCTAATTTTTATAAAAATTTTACGATTATTTTTTATCCCTGGAAAATTAATTTAAAAATATTAATAAAAAAATAAAGGTTAAAATATTTTATATTAAATTAATACCAACCTTTATTAATAATATTAATATATATAATAACTTTAAATTTATTATATAAATTAATATAATTAATTTGGCTTAAATATTATATAATCGATTTTATATATTAAGGTTAAAGGGAGCGAAAACCCAGGGAAAAAAGGGTAAGGTATTAATAAAATCCCAGCGAAATTTAAAGGAAAAATACTCCTAAAAAAAGGGGGGAAATTAAACCGGGTTTATATTATTATATTATAATAAAAAGGGTATTAATTAAAAAAAAAGGAAAAAAAAACCCGCCTAATTATAAAACCGGTAAACCATTTAAATATTTTTAATATAATTTAAAATACCACTTTTTTCCCGGCTATATTTAAACCCCGGGATAAGTATAAGCCGCCATAAAAAAAGGGACGGCCGGCCAGGTAAAGGGCGAGAAAAAAGGAAACGATTTTAAGGCGGAATAATCGGAAAATTAAAAAATAGCGTAAATATCTTTACTCCTGTATTGCTTTTTATTTCTATATATATTATCTCGTTTTTCTATTTCCGTTATTTTTATCCCCCCAACTTTTAAATCCGCAGCCTTTATTTTAATTAATTTAAATATAGGCGTAAAAATTAATATTATTAATTTATTATTTATAATAAAATATAAACTTAAAAATATATCGATGGTTCCGTTATAATTAAATATATTTAACGGAACGGAGGTAATACCCTAAAATATATTTAAGGTTTTATTTTATATAATAAATAATCGGGGAAATTCCCGCACCTTTATTACTCCGTATATTACGGAAAAAAATACGGATAATAACTCCCTTATATTATTATTAATAGCGGTAATAATATAAAAAAGAATCGCCCTCGATTTATTAATAAAACGCTGGTTTTTTACCATCGACCTTATATATATTTCCATTTTATCCGTTTATAAGTTTGCAAAAGTTTATAAAAATAAGGCCCATATATTTTCCCTTATATAAACGCCACCCGAGTTATTTTTTAAGAAAAAAAAGGAAAATAATAATATGGTGCACCTTTAAAGAATTTTAAGCGAATTTTAGGCGTTTTAAAATATATTTAAAGATTCCGTAGGTGGTGCCCTTCCGTTATATAATAATACCGATTATACCATTTTTTTTTCCCGAGTCCATACCTCCTTATAGGCCTATTTACCCATTTTCCTAAAAGGAACTGGTAGCCTTATAAGCCTATTTAAATAAATGCCTAACCAAAGGATTTATACGTTTATTAATATCCCCATTAAAAGCCCCGATTTTATTTATTTTAAAATTAAACGGAAGTTTAAGGCTTTATATAAATTATAAGGGTTTTAATAAAATAACGGTAAAAAATCCCTACCCCCTCCCTTTGGTAACGGAGATTCTGGACCGAATTAATAAAGTATAATTCTTTATTAAAATTAATATTAAAAATATATATTATCGAATTTATATTAAGGAGGGAAAGGAGTAAAAAATAATATTTCGTTTTTAATACGGTTATTATAAATACCTAATTATACCATTTAGCCTCATTAATACCCCTACCACCTTTTAAAATTATATTTATAATACCCTAAAAGGATTAATCGATAATTTTTATATTATTTATTTAAATAATATTTTAATTTTCTCCTTTAATTGTAATATATATACCAAGTATATTTAAGCCGTTTTAAAATGGTTATGCATTATATAATTATACGCGAAGCCGTCGAAATGCTTTTTTTATATAAAAAGAATTAAATTTTTAGGCTTTATTTTATTACCCTTAGGGATTTTAATAAACCCTAAACGTACCTTTATTATTATTAAATGGCCACTCCTTTAAACCTATTATAATATATAAGTATTTTTAAGGTTTTATAATTTTTATTAAAGATTTATTTATAAATATTTTAATATTATAACTTCCTTTATTAATTTATTAAAAGGTAATATAAATGGGAAAAAGCCAGGGTTTATTAAATTAAACGCTTTAAAAAAAGAGGCGTTTTACCAGTTTATTAATACATTTTAAAATACTCCCCTATTTTATTATTTTAACCCCTAATTGCTTATACGGATTAAAACCGATGCCTTAAATTAAGCCTAAATAGCCATTTTATTATAACCGGACAAAAAAGATATATACCATTTTATTACTTTTTAGTTTATTAAATTTAAAAAAGCTAAGCTAAATTATAATACTTTTAATAAAAAACTACTCGCCATTATTTTATTATTTAAATATTGGTAATATTATTTCGAAGGGTTAATGTTTTTAATTAAAATCCTTTCGGATTATTTTAATTTTTAAACCTTTATAAATTAATTAAAATTAAATGGGCGCCAAATATATTGGTATAAATATTTAGCCCCTTTCGATTTCAAGATTAAGTACCAGGCAAATAAGTAAAACCTTATCGATATTTTATTAAGGTGGCCTAATTATATTTTAAAAACCCCGGCGAAAGGTAATCTCCTTTTATTATTATAAAGAAAAATGGTTAAAATATATAACCTTAGGGTTATATAACCCTAAAGATTAAATAAGCTATTATTTAAATACTCCTAAACGGACCTTATAAAAAAACCTTAAAAAATAACCCTACCCCGAATAATAATTAAAATTATTACGGTAAAGGAGAAATTATACTCGTTTATAAATAAAAGCCTATATAATTATATTAAATAATTATAAAATATTAACCTAATATATAATATCCGGTACTTCCACGCAAGAAGTAAGGTGTGGGAATACGTAGTATCCGCCACATATATCGTGAAAATCGCTAATGCGATTTAAATTATAAAGAAA
>JAKWBI020000625.1:0-27041 GCA_022664585.2 Zalerion maritima | reverse complement strand
GCATTAACCCATTATTATTTAACTTTTATTCCGGCCAAATTTAATCGAGATTTTTACCAATAAATCCCCGTGGTTTTTTCTTCGCTACGGGTCCGTTATAATGGCGGTAATTAATATTTATATAATATTTTAAAATGCTTAACCTTTTATCCCCGGCTTAGGTGGTTCCGGACCGGCCTTTCCGGTACCCCGCCGCTCCCCTCCCCATGGCGGTGGCGCCGCAAAGCCGGCGGCTTATAAAAGTATTATTACCCGTGCTTTTATTATTACCAAGGTATATTATAATCCCCTCGCCTACTTTACCCCCGTGGCGGTACTAATCCGCTACGTATAATAAAAAACTCCCGCCCTTCGGGCCAGCCCCGCCAAAAAAATAAAGATTATTAAAGTACATAACTCCCGTCCCGGCGCGCGGTCGCTGCGGTTTACGATTAACCGGTGTAAAATATTTTTATTAATACTAAGCGCGATAAATTATATAAAACCTATATTCGTCATATTATTAATTCTTTAACCCATTATTATTATAATTAATTTAATAAAACCCCCCTTTTTAAGCCTTTTTGGTGGGCCGCGGTTAATTCGGTACTGGTTTATAAGGCAAGGTATTACCTATTTTTTATACTTTAAGGGCAATTATACCTGCAACGCTATAAATAATAAAAGGCGTTTATAATGGCCCTTTTCTCCGGGTAACTTATTATTAATCCGCCCCTTTAATATTTTAATACCCCCAATATTAAAACCGTTATTACCGCTTTTATTATTACCGCGAAAACTGGGACTTTTTATGGTAATTTTATCGTAAATCCGCCCCGGCTCCGCCGTATACCCGCCCCTATTAACCCCTGGGTTAGGCCTATTAATAATTTAATAATAAAACCATTTATTATATTAATACGGGGTATTATACCGGCTCGGCGCCGGCTGCCCTTACCACGCCCGCTACTGGCGTAATATTTACATTTAAGCAAATTACCTCCCTTATCGAATCCGTTAACCGATTTATTACCATAAAAAAAAAGCTTATCGCCCTTTTATAAAACCGCGTATATCCCGACCTCCCCCCTTTTTCCTATTACGTATCCGCCAATAAACCTTTATTAATCCCCCTAATTCCCTACTTCCCCGTCGCCTTTTATCAATATTATATCCTTCCCCGGGCAATAAGCGCCGCGCTCCCGCGGCGGCTTTAATGCGTTTAATAATAATACTAGGACCGTTAATTAATTATTATATTTAAAACATTGGTGCGGTACCGTATATAAGGTATTACGGATCTTTTCTTTATTTTTTTATTTTACCATATTACCACGGGTATTTTTACGCCTAGGGATTAATCCCTTTAAATTTTCACTCCACTTTATTACCGAGTTATATTTTCCGCTGCATTATCGCTATTAATTTTAAACATAATTTAACCTATGCGGGGCCATTATAAATTACCGCGTTGCCGAAACATTATTCGTAACGGTTTAATACCGCTGTATTTGCGAGCTGGGATAAAGGTTTTTAAATTAATTCGGCCCAGCCTTACCATTTTATTAATACCTGCCTTATAATACCGCGCCCCCGCTTTTAGGTCCAAGCTCGAAATATCTTTTTTACCGTCCACTTATTATCGCCTATCCTTTTATTTCGAATCGGTGGGGATTATATATTATTTTAAAATTAAAACGGTAAGGGGTCGTAACTGGCCCGTTATAAAAGGTTTATATAAAAATGCGGGTGGATATTTAAGGGGGTATTTAATTTTATTATATATAAATTTACCACCCCCGTAATCGTATACTTAGTATAAAGCCAATTTAATTTCCGTAAAGGCCTTACGGTAATTATATTACGCAGGGAAAACCATACCTTATTATTTATTTCGAACCTTTTTACGGGGGAACGGTATTTATTCGCTATATCCTCGTATCGCTATTACGTGGCCGCTACCGCCATTTATACCCATTCGGTGGCCTCCTTTAATTATTCCAGGAACTGCTTTACGCATCCCCGCGGCGTTTTCTCGAAGGGCCCTAAATTATTACGCTCCGTTATAAGTACTACGTGGTACCCGTGTATAATAAAAAATAGGCTAAGGCCAATTAATAATAAATCGCGATTATTAATTATTAATTGTATTACCGGTAGGAGCCCGGGCCAGTCCAATTGCTTTAATAAAACGAATATTCGTAAAAAATGCTGGATTTCCTGGTTCGCTCGCTCGGTTACGCCATCGGTTTAAGGGTGGAATACGGTTAATAATCGCTGTATTATACCCGTTAATTCGTATAAGCATTATTAAAAGCCACCCACCTAATTCGACCTTTTATTATTTATAATTATTTTAAGGAAACCGTGGAAACGCCAAAAGTATTATATAAATCTTTCGGCGTATACCTCCGCCGTTATAAATATTATGGTTTCCAAAATTACGCCCTTATAAAGGCGGTCGGTAATTATTATTAAAAAACGGGGGCTATACGGGTCCGCGGCGGGGAGGTTTATTATAAAATCCACGAATATTTTACTTTAAAAACGGTCCGCCACGGGGAGTGGTTTTAATAAACCCTTTTTTTGGTTTTTCCATACGGTGGTCCTACCGCATATATCGCAATTACGCATAAAACGGTATACTATATGGGTTATACCCGGCCAAAAATAATTACGGGATAATATTATTATTATTTTATCGCGTCCCGGGTGGCCGGTAACCGTGGAATTATGCGCCCTTTAAATAAGGGCGGTTTATAATTACTTTTATATTAATATCCAACGCCGGTCCTTAAAGCGCAGGTGCCCCTTAGGTCTAAAGGAGCATTTTATAATAAAAACCTTTATTTTTATATTCGGGGGGAATATTCGCTCCCCTTTTTCGATTACCTTTTATATAATCTTATATTAATTATTACACTATACCGTTACGGATTATAATTTTTAAAGCTCGGCGTTCTCGAATGGCGGGCTTAGAAGGGCCCCCATATTATATATGGCCGCCGGTAATTAATCGTTTTAAACCAGTTAAAAATTACGGCCGGCGAGGCGTTTATTTCCCTCCCCCTTCGGTATATTTTAATCCCGCCATAATAATACGTTGGGCGCCAAGGATAACCGGCCGGGGCGGAATTTTAATTAAAAACGGTACCAATATATTTACTCCCACCAGCGGACCTGGTGTTTTAATAAACGCCTTTTAATTATAAAATACCGTAAATTATTATAATTTAAGCGTACCCGGAACACGCCGGCCATATTACGGAATTTTATATTTTATACCTTTATATTTTTTATTATGGCCAGGAATTCCTTATTATAAATATTATAATTATATTCGGCGGGTATTAACCGCTGGGAAAAAAAGGCCACGGGGCGTAGCATTCCCGCTTTATTCCGCTAAAAAAGGCAGAAGCTTATTACCTACCCCGAGTTATCGGCTTTTAAAACCGTTTCCGCCGCCGGGTTAAATTACATTAATACCGGGGGGGCCATAAATACCCTTTTTAATCGCTAGAACGCTTCGGATTCGATAAGGCCCCAATGGAACCCTTTTCCCTTTTTAAAAAGGGCGGAAAGCGGGAATTCTAAATCGGAAAATTAATCGATAAATTCCTTATAAAAATTAACGAAGCTTAAAAAACCGCCGACCCCTTTTACGGTTATAAACTCCTCCCATTCGTATATGGCCCGTAATTTTTCCGGATCGGCGCGTATCCCCTTTCCTATTATTATAATAAACCCAAGGTATATTATTTTTTTCGCTGCGAAAACGCATTTAATTAAATTTAATCGGAGGCCTATATTACGGAACTTTTTTATAATTTAACGGACCTTTAATATATGGTTTTATTTTATACCGTTTAAATAAACCAGTATATTATTTATATACGCCGTATAAAATATATTAAAAAACTCGTATAAGGTATTATTAATATATTATTAAAATAATACTCCCGCGCCATTAAAGCTAAACGGGGTTACCGTTTATTTATATAGGCCGAAATAAATTCCGAATATTATTTTCTATTTATCCCCGTAGTAAATGCGTAATTTATAATAGGCGGCTTTAATATTTACCTTAATAAACCAACGCGCTTTGGCCAAAATCCGTAATATTTTATAAATAAGCGGTAGGGGGTAGCGGTCCTGGTATATAATTACGTTTAACCCCTTATAATTATAATAAAAATATAACCCGCCCCCCGGTTTTTTAATAAAAAGTACCGGGGCGCGTGCGGAAGAGCTGCTGGCCCTTATATAGCCCTTATTAAATAACTCCGTTAGGGTTTTTTATAAAATTAATAATTCCTCCTTTAATATATTATAAATCGGACCTTATAATATTTACGGGTCCTTTTTTTCGGTATTTTTTACCAATTTTATTATATGGTTTGCGGAACCGCGGTGGGATGGTAACACCTATTCTTTATCGGGTTCGAATACGTTTTTTAACCCTTTTAACTTATTGGGTGGCCGGAATAGTTTGGCCATTAATACTTTTAATTATTTATTAATATTATATAGAAATATTATAAATAATATTAAATCGCTTGCTTTTATTTTATATATTATGGTACGTAGGGAGGTAATATTAATTAATTACGTATTTATTAAAACGGCGCCCCTTAACCCTTTTTCCCTTATAAAAAGGTTCGCCTTACCAATATGGATCCGCTTTTTTACCGTTTTATATACGACCGCTTTTTTTATATATTATGGCTTACCTAATATTACCGGGTATAAAAAATTTAAAACGGGGTAATAAAAATAATATTAAAAATACCCGTTAATATTAATATTTATATATACCGCCTTTATTATTATAATTTCTTATTACGCGGGCAATACGGACGCGTATATTAATACCCTGGCGGGTATTAAAATATATGGGAGGCAAAATTTAATAATAAGGGAATTATAAATTACGCCGTAATATAGGCACCCATTATTAATAAAAGCGTTGGTAAAATAAATCCTATTTAAATAAATGTTTATTAAAAAGGGGGTGCCGTTTATTCGCTTTGCCCTTTTTATTATTTCGCTCCGCGTTGGCGGCTCCTAGGCATGCCTACGCCTAAGAATTAACCTTTTAATTTATTTTCCCCCTTATCCTTATTTAACGCCCCCGGGTGGGGCATTACGCCTACGGTATTAATCCGAACCTTTTTAATTAGCTTAACCGGGGTTAATTTATATTTTAAAATAAAATAATTATTAAATTTATACCGAATATATTAACCTTTTTTATACCGGCGCTTTATTTTAATTACAATTACCCATTTAGCGCGGTATAGCTTATCCTTTAATTTAAAACTTATGGCGTTTACCCTTAATATCGGGGTATCCGGGTTTTTTTAAAAACGCGATTAATACATTATTAATACGCTGCTCCTTTTTTTGCCTAATATTAAGTTTAGGCGGAACGCGATATCGGTAATTATATAAACCCATTTTTGGTAAAAATTAGGGAGATAAACCGATATTAATATTAAACGGAGGCGCTGGTATATTGCTTTATTTAATAATATAAGCTTAATAGAATTATTCTATACGGCGCCCCTTATATTTACCAGAAATTGCTTAAATCGGGAGTGGAAGGCTAAAAATAATTACCTTTCCCTTTAATATAAGAAGTAAAGCTTTTTCGCCGCTCGTTTGTAATTATTAAGGTCCCCGAATATTATTTTTAGGTGCGTAATAAATCGCGCGGGATTCCAGCCTATCGATTTACCTTCGCCGTAAAACATTATAATAAGGGCTTTCGGCTTATCCTTTAGGCAGGTATTAATATTATACCATAAAAACGCATCGCCCCTAATAAGGTTTTGGTCTAAAATTAATTTACGTTTAATTTTAACCCGAAATACTTTCCATTTTGCCTTATTACCGTTAAACTTTACCGGCCAGGGGAGCTGCCTTCGCTACGGGATTATTACGACTGGCGGGCTATGGTTTATTAGGGCGGGCGGCGCTTAATACGCCGCCGAGATCCGGGTATTAAGGGCCGCGAGCATTTAAATTAGGCGTCTTTTTATATTATTTAACTCGGCGGCGGACTTATTATTAATAACCGCGAATGCCCGGGCTATTTCCTGGTGAATAAGTAACGTTACCGCCTTAGGGAGGGCTTATTATGCTTATCCGCCGGCGGAAGCCTGGTTATTTTCGTTCGGGTTATTATTTATAATAAAGGCGCTGCGGGATAGGTGCGGAATAAAGTATGGTAAAGGATTACCTAAAAATCGAATATATATAAACGGCTAAGGTTATATTAAGGAATAACGATAAGTACCATAATAATATGTATATTCGATTTACGGAGAAGGAGAAGGGAAAAAGGGGGGAAAGGTTTAGGATGGGGGGTATGGTTTATAAGTAGTTTCTTATACATATCGGTCCCGCGGTTAGCCCGCTATATGTACGTTGTGACATGGGTGGGCCTATGACATCCGGTAAAAGGTAATCTCCTTTTATTATTATAAAGGAAAATAATTAAAGTATATAGCCTTAGGGCCATATAACCCTAAAAATTAAGTGAATTATTATTTAAATATTCCTAAGCGGACCTTATAAAAAAACCTTAAAAAATAATCCTGCCCCGGGTAATAATTAAAATTGCTACGGTAAAGGAAAAACCATACTTATTTATAAGCGAAAGCCTATATAATTATATTAAATAATTATAAAACGTTAACCTAATATATATTAAAAAAATCGCCACCCTAATATTAGGTAAATTTTAGGTTTTTAAAAACCCAGGCTGGGAAAGTCCAAATAACCTTCTATTATTTAAGGGACGCATAATCGTTTTAATAAAACTTATAATTTAAAGGAAACTTATATAACTTTACTATAATAATCCCTTAATAAAATATTTCGGTAAATTTAAAATAAATAAATTATTAAATTAAAAATACATTTAATTAGGAATAAGCAAAAATATGGCCGAGTATATTAACGGATATGGTATTTATTAAAAAATAAATATATTAAAATATTATCCTTATAGTATTATGGTTTTTTTATTAATACCCCGGCGTTTTATAAACGAACTCTTTATAAATTTTATTATTAATTTACCACCAATTATAAATGGCTTCGAAAAGGTGGATATAATCTTTATAATAATATATAAATATATTAAGCTCGGAATTTTCCTATCCGTGTATAATAATATTATAATTTCCGAATTAATATAATTATTTTATAGGGAGATTAAATTATAATACGGGGCCCTTAACGGTATCGTTAATAATAAGGGACCCCTATTTATAAGTAAGTTTTAATTTAAATTATATTTTTATTTTAACATTAAACGCCGCTTATCGACGGCGTTTTACCATTAAACCGATGGCTAAACGGAAAGGGTAAACCAGGTATTAAAATATTTCCTACATTATTATACCACCCAAAATTAATTAAATTAGGCGTCCCTATTATTATAAGCAGAATTTATATATAATAATATAAAATATTCCAGCACATTTACCTTACCCTTTTAAATATTAATGGGGTATAATTTAAAGTTTAAATATAAGGCCAAGAATAACCTTATTTTAAGAAGGGTACCCGTTATAAAAGCCAGGCTGGAAAACCTACGTATAATAAGGAAAACGCTTAAAAAATACCTTAAAAACGCCTAATAATATTAAAAAAATACCTATAATAAATATTACCAGCCAAAATAATATAGGCGTGGCGATTTGGTTAAACTTTTAACCAAAAATATCCGTTTTAAACTCCCATCGCGTAAACTGGCCCCAAGGTTTATTAAACTATTTAAAATTTTTAATATTATAAGATCGCAGGCCTATTATTTGGCCTTCCTTAGCGAATACTTAAGGTTATATAATATTTTTTATATAAGCCTTTTGGAGCCGTGGAAAGACCGCTTAGGCGAGTAAAAAAACCCTTTTCTAATACCGGATTTCGAAAAGAACCCAAAATAATGGGAAATCGAATAGGTATTAAATAAACGTAAATATTAAGGCGATTAATATTACCTAATTCGCTGGATAAAATGGTCTCCGGAGTACGATTAATGGATTCCGGAGGAAAATATAATAAACGTAATAAAAATAATAATTAAGTTTAAAAAGCGAAAAGGCAGGAAAAAAAACCCAAAGGGATTTTAAAAATGAAAAAAAAGCTTACCTTGGTGAATATAAAAATATTACCAGTATATCCCTAGCCATACGCTTAAATACTGCAAGCCCAAAATACGAAACATATAATTATATATTAAAAATATAAAAGCGCCGGTACCAATTATTAAATTAATAAGGAAAACCCCTCCGGGCCTACCCCCATAGGCACCTATATACCATATACCATAATCAACCATAAAAAATATTATTAGGACTTGTACCCAATTTCTTATTAAGGAAACGTTATAATATTACCCCCAGAACTTTAATAAAACCCCCCCGAAACCCCAAACGCATTTAGGCCTTTAATTTATTAAAATAAGATAACTCGCGTAATAAATCCTTAATAATATTATCGGATATACGTGCGTTCTCCGCCACCTTATAAAGACGCTTTATAAAATGGCATTTTACCATATAAAGCGGGACAAACCCCGAGTTTTTTAGTATAAAACGCGGTATTAATTAAAACTTTTAAACTTTATTACCAACCGTACCCTAATTACCCTAAAATTATTAATATATTATTAGGGAAGCGTTTTATCGGGATAAAACTTATAATACCTAAGGGAAATTACTATATAAATTAGGCCAGAAAGGAATAGCGATCCACCATTATGGTTTGGTAAATGGTAAAATTTTAAAAAGGGAAATAAAATTATTAATATTATTTTCTTATTATTAGTATTACGCTAGGGTATTATTTACGGCAGCACGATTCTTTTTATTATTAATAAGCCTATATTTAAAATAATACCATTACTTATAATATAATAAAAGGGCCTGGTAATTATAAAACTTTTTATTAAGTTTATAAAAATGCCCAATATTAAAAATAAGCTCGCCAACCGTATTAGGGTCGGCGGCGACCTTATTTTTATTAAAAGGGAAACGCTATTTTATTATATTAATACCCGGGAAACGCTAGAAAAACGCCTCGATAAATATATACCGACGAATAATAATTTTTAAGCTAAATAATCGTTTTAAAAAAATTATTAAAATTACTCTTTATATTCGTAATAGGTTTTTTATTCGGTTAATAATACGCTAACCCGAAAAGAATACTTGGGGAATACTACCTATTCGTAAAGATTATTATTTTTACCATAATTATTATATAATATGGTAATGCCCCCCGATTAATAATAATCTGGCCGCGCGAGCCTATCGAAATAATTAGGCTTATATAATAAATCGATATTATTTATAATATAATAATGGCAGTATATATAAATATATTTTAACCAAAAATAGCGCCGCCGCGGTTCCGCTGCCCTGCGAAACGATAATAATATTATACCTTGGTTTTATAATAATAATAAGGTATAATATTTATTATAATAAAATAATTAATATAAATAATCGCTTAATATACGATAAGGTATTATTAGGGTAAAATAAAATAAAGTATAAATAAAAGTTAGGTAATATTATATTTAATTAATTATTTAAATTAATTAAAATAAAATTATAAATTATAAATTAATATTATATTAAGGAAATGTTAAAAAAAAGGTAACGAAAAATGGGTAATAATTTAACGAAGGGTTATATTTTATTTACCCATAAAAAGGTATGCATTATTATAAAAACGCGTAATTATAATAATCGAGCCTTTAAAATTATATATATTATTATATATATAATGCGCCATTATATACGGCAGCCATACCTGCGCTTATACCTTTTATATTAATATAAACACTTTATACCCACCATATAATTTACGATATTTTTAAACCGTAATAATGGTTAAAAATATCCGCCCTAAAAGGAAGAATAATTATAAAAAATATCGACCTACCCGGGACCTACCCGGGACTGGTACGGAAAACCTTTCTAGGATAAAACGCTAAGGATTTTTTAGTATAATATAAGCGATCCCCCCAGGGGACGTAAAAATAAAAGAACTCGGCTTCTCTTTTTCTTTTTAAGAATAAGCTTTTAAGAAAACTGGCTATAATATACTTATTACTATCTTATCTATTCTAGCCTCTTGCACCTTGCCTAACCTTCCTACAGGGTAAACCTGTGGACCCCATTACAGTTAATGCGCGAATTTGTTCTCGTTTTTATTATAAAGATTCGATCGTCCGTTTTTTATTTTTAAAATGAAAAAAAGGAGCCAACTTTTTCCGTCTTTACGTCCCCTGAGGGGATCGCTTATATTACGCTAAGAGATTCTTAGCGTTCTATCCCATAAAGGTCTTCCGTACTAGTCCCGGGTAGGTCCCGGGTAGGTCGACGTTCCTTATAAATATTTTAATAGGTACCACTGGATTTTTTATAATGGTTTGGGTAAAGCTTTATATATACCCTTATGGGAAATTATTATAATCAGGCCCATAAGTGTGCTCGAGAAATAATACGCCTTATATAATAAGGTCGATATTGATTTATAAAAAGAAATCGATAACGCCTAATGCGGAATTACTTATTCCAGATCTCCCATATAAGGGGAGTAATTAGAATAATATGACTTATAATGGCGATAAGGGGGTTATCTTGGCGGAATTAATAATCGATTTAAAAAAATATATATTATAATTCGGCGGAGTTTATTAAACTTTTAATTATTAAATATGGGAGATTAAATAAGGTTATTTATAAATGTGGTATAATAAGATTAATCAGTGGTTATATAAATATTATTATTATATATTAAAAGGGTGTACAAGAAAGTTATTTTATAATATTATTATTACCCCTTTTATATTATATATATTTATATATAAATATACCTATTATGTATTAGATACGCGATAACGTATCTGATGCGCAATGACGTACTTGATACGCGATAGCATATTTATTACGTTGAGGGGCAGTTGAGGGGCAGTTGATACGCAGTAGTGGCTTATCAAACACGCAGTGGCATATCTGACAATAAGGCGGGTGGGTGAAAGAATTTAAACCCGGGCCCCGCAATTGTGAGGGCGTGGCACGGGTATAGTACAGGTACCATGATGCAAGGTGAACCCACACTTTAATTGCAGCTAACAAACAGTCAACCAGCCTGACCTCGGCCTACATACCTCCCTTGCTTAAGCCTTGTATGCACCTCATTACTTCAAAGCGCATCGACACACCTGACATCCCCTTCAGCACAATCCACAAATCTTCTTTCAAAGCAACCATTGAGGCGGCCGTAACATGTGGCAGTCTGGCTGGCCATGACCACCCCAACAGGCCGCCTCTCCAAGCCCCTAGTCACGATTGCCTGTAGCAAGCTTCATCTGCAACACCCAAGACACACCACTTGACCGTGTTCAGCCGTTGCAAAAACTGCATAGGGTACATACACCATCACTAGTGTACCTAGATGGTAATGAATTCAAGGTTAAGCTCTGACCCCAGTCTGCCCAGTGGCGACCAGATGGCATATCGTCCAAGCTCCGACCCAGGGCCACCCCCTCCAGGACTATCTCAGCAAACGAGGCAACCTCTCAACCCCCCACCTGGATTTAATTCACCCGCGGGCGAGCCTAATGGTGCCGGTCTTCTAGAAAACAGACTACGCTCCCTGATTCTCAATAATTCGCCCATTATCCCCGGCTTTAGTGATGGGAACGGTAGTGGCAAGCGCAACAGCAACGGAAATGGTCAAGAAGGGCAGTCTGATGACCCGAAGAGCCAAGAGCCACAGGCAAATAATGCGCATGCGGGTAAAGCCCCCAAGAAACGGCCAAACCAGGCACAGCGCCGTCAGATGAGTGCGCAGCTTGCAATCACATTTGATCCCCGTCCACCACTGCCTCAGACTGCTCGACCCTATGTCAGTCCAACCACCGACCCATCACATCCTCACCAGCACCCGCGCCAGGTCCAACGCCAGCAAGACCAGCACCACCAAAACCCCCATACCCAACAACAGTACCACAAATCCAACGGGGCCCACTCGGCCACATTTCGTCCCTCTGGCTACTCGAACAATTTTGAGCCAGTTCCATCTCCCGGCGTCTGGAGACCCCAGAGCAACAACCACCAGTTGTCATCTGACGCGCTGGCACCACCCTTTGGAGCACCATCTCCGCGGATGGCGTTTCAAACTAGTGGACATGGAAATGGCTATACTCGGTCTGAAAACCAGTTTGGACGGCCTCTTCCTTCGCCGGCAGAGCTTGATCGCGAGGCTATGTGCCTAGAAGGCTTGGCCACCCATGTTCTCAGCGATGCTGAGATTGAGATGGCAGATATTGCGGAAAAAGAAGGCTTTCGCCAGAGGATCGAGTTACTCTGCCAGGACGCCATTGCACGACACGAGACTACAGTTCCCGACACCAACTTTCCTGCCCAATCGGTGCAGCTGAGGTGCTTTGGAAGCCTCTCTTCTGGCTTTGCCACGAAAGCCTCTGATATGGACCTAGGCCTGTTCTCCCCATTTTCTCATTCTCAGCCGGAAGCCCCCGACTCTTCAATCCCACGCATATTGGAAAAAGCTCTTTTAGATGCTGGTCTTGGCGCCCGTCTGATTACTCGCACCCGCGTTCCAATCATCAAACTCTGTGAGAAGCCGACGGAAAAACTTAGGCGCGATCTACTAGAAGAAAGAGAGAAATGGGAGAGGGGCATAAGCAGCGACCATGGAGACGGCGTCGAAGACGACCACGACGACCAGGATGAGATGATGAACACAGATGGCCTTGGGGAGGTGGATGAAGACAACTATAGCCATCGGCTGACGTCGCTCAGGCAACAAAACCGACAAACATTGTCCAGCTATTACGGCATGGCAAAGCGGGTATTGCGCAGGTTGAACGGCCAAGACATTCGCATTTCCAACATCAGCGACTTTTCCGAGCGAGATTTCAATGTTTTGACAGACGTGTGCAGAGCGTATCTAAGAGGGCTGGCAGATGCCGCCTTGAGGGGCCGCCTCGAGAAATACTCGTCCCTCTCATTTCCAGAGCCAAGCACGCCTTCCCTCGCAAGATCTCTACTGGGTGTTAGCTTCCAGGTCGAGGGTGAGGTGCTGGTGGTGGCATGGGAAAACCGAATTGTGCGGGAAAGAGATGACAGAGCTGAGGATGAGTGCCAACGTTTTATGGAAGCATGGAAGGACCTGCAGAAGACTCCAGGCTATGGTTTGGATACCCTTGGTTATAACAAGGAGCTGCAGCTACGCCTCGAGCGAATGCGCAAAATCCCATCGCTACAACTCAGAGTCCTCGACCAGGGCCTCCACGAAAGCGCTGTTGACTACTATCGACGAGTATTAAAGCTGATCGCGGACCTAGGGCCCAGAAACCACGAGGACACTTTCGTGGAAAACTATATATCAGGAATCAGGAACGATCAGGTCCGGGCGGCCGTTTCCGTTTTCGCCAGTCGTTTGCAAACCAAGTCTCTCGCGGCCGTTGCCCGCAGGCACAAGGTCTTACACTTGGCATTGGAATACGAGAGAGCTCTCGAGAAGAGTCTCTACAGTAGCAAGCAGACGCAGATGATCCAAGACTATGTCAAGATCCTTTCGGGACCTGAGGGCGAGAGCGCCAGTAGCCCAACCATTCCCGTCACGGCAACAAATGCGGCCATTATCAATGCCGTCCGCTCATTCCCCGGCCCGTCTACCATGGCGTGCAATCAACCGCGCGACCAATATCGTGACAAGCTCGAGTTCCCGTCGAGCGGCATCGGTGTCCAGTGCGACATCAACTTTTCGGCGCACTTGGCTTTGCAGAACACAATCCTCCTGCGATGCTACTCGCACACAGACCCTAGAGTTCAACCGCTAGTTCTCTGCGTCAAGCACTGGGCGAAGATGAGGAACATCAACGAGGCGTACCGGGGAACATTAAACAGTTATGGCTATGTCCTCATGACACTCCACTATCTTGTAAACGTAGCAGAGCCTTTCGTATGTCCAAATTTACAAGAGTTGGGTCAGGCGCATCCGGGGTCGGAACAAATGTGCAAGGGCCGCGACGTCCGGTTCTGGCGCGACGAGGAAGAAATCAAGCGACTTGCATCTCAAAACTTGCTAAACCAGAACCAAGACTCGATCGGAGCCCTGATCAGGGGCTTCTTCGAATATTTTGCCGAGCGTGGACCAATGCGGGATGGGAAGCACCGGGGCTTTGACTGGGGACGGGATGTGCTCAGCCTGCGAACGCACGGTGGATTGTTGTCCAAGCAGCAGAAGGGGTGGACGGGAGCGAAGACGGTTATCCAGCTTTGGCCATCTAAGAACAATGAATGTGACGTGCCGAAGGACGCGGCCACGACCACGGCCATGCCCACCAAGGGTCCGGCTGGCTCCGGGCCTGGACCGGGCTTGAAGGAAGTGCGTCACAGGTATCTCTTTGCCATTGAGGACCCCTTCGAGCTTGACCACAATGTTGCTAGGACGGTGACCCACAATGGAATAGTAGCCATTCGGGACGAATTTCGTCGAGCGTGGCGCCTTATCCAGGCTGCCGGGCGCGGCCAGTCTCTCGACGAGCTCCTGGTGAATGCAAAGGACGGCGCTGCGGATAACGATCAGTCAAAGTTCGCAAATTTGCTTGGAGAAATTCACGGATTTAGTCCGACTGGCTAGAAACCTGTCCGCAGCCGGGGGTGCAAGGGAACTCAGATTCTGCGTTTTTTTAGCTCACCAACAAGACAATAAAGAGAGAGAGAACTACAGTCCCAGCAAGAAATCAATGTACAAGTTAAGGCATGGAAGGCATTTTTGGAATACTGTGTATTTGTATTTTTATGATTATTGCCATGATGATGATTATGAAGGCAGTTGGCATTCAACCCACGCACAGCTGAACGCAATCCGGCACATGTGGACAGACAGGTAGAGCTAACCAAATGGCCTCTGCTTGTGCGGGCCGGAATTGAACGATACGGCTACCTCACCAGGGGCCTTCCGATGTTGGAGAACATTGTATTTTCAGTTCCAGACAACCACAATAGTCCCGGAAACTGGTACTGGTGCGGCGTCGCTACACTCGCCTGCGGGTCTCTAGATTCGTGGTCTCATGTAAAGGCTGAACACCTGGCGATGTACGTAGCCGCCATTTGCGATCGCAGTCATCCTCTCCATAACGACCATGGGCCATCCAGCGCCACGGGCGGTCCTGTGATCACCGCATCGGGCGTCATGCTGGCATCGATGCAACTGGGTACGGCGCCTTCTTTATTCTAAATCGTGGGACCTACCGGTTATGACCCTCGACACGGCCGACTTTTATGGTTCCTTTTCATCGTGTTCACCCACCCTCAACAACCCGCCGACGAGCCAGCGGCTGGCATCTAGCATAGTGACCTAGGCGCTAAGAAGAAGAAAATGTGCGGCTTGTTCTCTTGCCGGATGATCCATAGGAGATTGACTCCTGGATGACTGGCCTTCTATATCCGATATGAATTTGATCTTCCAACGTTCCGTTAAGAGCTTGTTCTGGGTTGAACGCAAAGCTCTTGCTGTCGCGAAGGCAGCACCGTTGGGAAAAATAAGGCATGATAGACCGCAGCAAACACCGACTCCTACATCGCTACAATGCGCCTTTCGCAGCATTAGCTTGCGCACACCCATATATCATCTCATTAGCATACTCCGTAGAGGAGATCCCCCTCTTAAAGTACCTAGTAGTAAACGCCAGAGGGGGCGGAAAGAAAAGAAGGGAAAACTGTTGAGAAGTCAAAAATTTCAAGCTACTAGTCTGTAATGTGCTGGAACAGGGGGTGTATCGACTCGCCATAGTGATTTCGTCGGATAGCCTCGGCGAGGAGATACGAGAGGTCAAGGATAATCAACTTGCTCGCATTTCGCGCCCTTTCCTCGTCGATGGGGAAGCTATTGGTAACGACGATCTGGTCGATACATTCACATGCCTGAAGTTGTTCAAGGCAGTCGCCGCCAAATACGGCGTGTGTTGCAATGCAATAAACCTTCTTTGCAAACCCTCGCTTACAGACGGTCTCGGCGGCCGCTATCCAAGACCCCGGCTTGTCAATCATGTCATCGATCATCAAGACGGTCCTGTTGCGGACGTCACCCACAAGTGTGATCATGTGCTCGATCCTGGGGTTCTTGAGCGTGTCCTCCTCGTCGTCCGACATTGGATCCGTATCCCCCGACCCTCCCAGAGCGTGAGGCTCGGGTGCGAAGAAGGACGACGCGTGGGACATAACCATGGGGTCTTCCTCCGGGATGCTAGCATCGGCTGCCGATGTGGCCGGAGACGGGAAATCATCGGGCACAATGTGACCCTGGACAAGGCGGCCATGAGTGACCTCGTCGGCGCGCCTGTCGTTATACTCGTCCCCTTCACGAAGACCATGAGGAGTTTCCTCAAGGGAAGGTTCCTCCTCGGCGATGGGGGGCGGTTGCGACGAAGCCGTGAAAGTCCTTGAGGTCCTTGGCGGTGCACCGGGACGCTGCTGGGGCTGTTCGGGGGTCTGAGGGGGGGGGTTGTCAAGAACAATATCGTCAGAGACCGTCCTCATGTGGCCCACCCCTGTATGGACGGGGCCGCCTTCGGGGGGATCCCCTTCCAGGGCAGGTTGACGGTAGTAACCATCTAGATGGTTCATGATCATGCTCGCAGACATGTTGCCATTTCTCTTCCTGTCGGTGGTGACCATGCCAAAGTTGAGTTTGAGAGCGTCCGCCAGCGACGTAACACGTTTGGTGCCGCCGGCATTCTTGGACACGACGACAGCTTCCTTCCAATTGGGCACGTTGTGGCGGATCCAGCGAGCTATGAGGGGCTCTGCGTGAAGGTTATCAACTGGGCACTTAAAGAAGCCCTGCATCTGGGAGGCGTGGAGGTCGACCGTGATGACATGCTTGACGCCGGCGATGTGAAGGAGGTTTGCCAGCATCCTGGCCGTGATGGCACTGCGGTGTGTCTTCTTCTTGGAGTGGCGACTATATGGGAAGTAGGGTAGGACAGCTGGAAGAGTAGGAGGAGGACGAGGAAAGCGTCAGCAGATGATCATAGAGAGATATCAGCGTCCATACCGGTGATCTTGTTGGCAGAACCGCCTTTGCAGGCGGAGATCATGATTAAGAGCTCCATGATGGTGTCGTTGATCTTGGAGCTCCCCGACTGAACGACAAAGACATCCTTCTCACGAACACTAGTCAAGATTCGGACGCTCGTCTCGCCCTTTTACCCTCCTGTCAGTACTGGGTTGGGGTCGGGGAGACGAGGTGCTGCTCACATTGGAGAATTGAGTGAGCTCGGCATCCGCTGGCGTCATGCCCAGGTTGCTACATATTTTCGATGTGAGACCCGGACACGACGTGCCCGAGAATATAAGGGTATTGCGCATAATGAAGAAGATATGTTTAGAGAAAAGAGAGGTAGAAGGATATTGAAATAAAGAAAGAAAATACGGGGAGAAAGAGAAAAGTGGGAGAGCTGATTATGGGTAGAGATTAAAAGCGGGTCGTTCCCAGTTCCATGCTTGGCAAGGGGCAAAGCATAATGGTTTTGTAATAAACACCAGCAGGAATGTTTGTATTTATTAGATATACCATTATATATTTAATAATTTACTATAAATTTAATAATTAACTATAAGTTTAATAATTTACTATAAATTTAATAATTTATTATAAATATTATATTATATTATAAAATAAGATAATGAAATTAAAATATTAAAATATTTAATATTAAAATATAAATATTAAAAATGAATTATAAAATAGAATAATAATTAAATATATAAAAAATAATACCGCTTTTAATATTGCGATCTAAAAGTAAAATAATTAAAAGCCGGTTTAATATTATAATTTAATAAAATATAAATAGGTATAAAATACTGTAGCGGTGCCGGAGGTATCCCCCGCTGTATTTATATTAAAAACCTGCGCCCGGCGTAATTCTTTAAATAATTAATTTAAAGCCCTGGAATAATCCTGTATAAAATTATATAAAAAGCTAAAAAAAGCCCTTGGGACTTATAGGACTCCTGGAAGGGCAATACACTATAGCGGCAAAAATTTAGTTATAAAAATACAAGTTTTATTTAATATATTATATTTTTATTACATTTTTTTAAGATTTCCTTAACATAATATTAAGTTATAATCCTAATACGTTTTAATTAATTAATTGATTAATTAAATATAATATAATCTGACTTTTATTTATACTTTATTGTGAAGGGCTGGAGTCACGTCGAGGAGCGACGATAAATGCCACAATAGTATATATATTTGATTTACGAAGGGGAAGGAGGGAAAGAGGGAAAAAGGCTTTATAAGGAACGTCGACTTACCCGGGACCAACCCGGGACTGGTAGGGAAGACCTTCCGGGGATAAAACGCTAAAAATGTCCTAGCGTAATATAAGTAATCCCCCCAGGGAACGCAAAAATAAAAAAACTTGGCTCCTTTTCTTTTTCTTAAAAATAAGCTTTTAAAAAGACTGGTTATAATATATTTATTACCATCCCATTTATTCTAACCTTTTATACCTTACCTAATCTTCTTATAGGATAAACCTATAAACCCTATTATAATTCTTATTTTTCTCCCCCTGGTTATTCAAAATATTAAAAGCAACGGACGATCGAATTTTTATAATAAAGATAAAAACGAATTTATATATTAATCCTAATAAAACGCCCCCGCTTTATTATTATATAACCACTAAATTTTAAATAATAATAATAAAAAGGAAATTCTTTAAAAAAAGGGAAATTTTAATCTTTAAATTTTCGAATAATACCACGCCGAGCGTATTGCCTAATTTAAATATATGCGAAATTTAAAGCGTAAATAATAAGACTTAAAAGCGGAATTAATTAAATTTAAAGAGAATTAATTATGGGCGAAATATTATCGAAAACGAAGCGATTTATTATTAAATAATAAAGGACCTAATATTAAAATTATTAATATTATTACCCTTTTAATTATTATTATTTTCCGTTAATATAATATTAAAAAAAAATAAACCTTTAATATATTTTTAATAAAGATTATAAATGTAAGAAATATCGACCTACCCGGGACCTACCCGGGACTGGTACGGAAGACCTTCCTGGGATGGAACGCTAAAAATCTTTTAACGTAATATAAGCGATCCCCTTAGGGGACGTAAAAATAAAGGAACTTGGCTTTTTTTCTTTTTTTTAAAAATAAGCTTTTGAAAAAACTGGTTATAATATACTTATTATTATTCCATTTTATTCTAGCCTTTTATACCTTGCCTAATCTTCCCATAGGGTAAACCTATAAACCCTATTATAATTCTTATTTTCTTCCTCCTAATTACCAAAATATTAAAAGTAAAAAACGGACGATCGAATTTTTATAATAAAAATAAAAATAAACTCGCGCATTAATCTTAATAAAACGCCCCCGCTTTATTATTATATAACCACTTAATCCTAAATAATAATAATAAAAAAGAAATACCTTAAAATAAGGGGGATTTTAATCTTTATATTTTTAAATAATATTACGCTAAGCGTATTACCTAATTTAAACGTATTTAAAATTTTAAAGCGTAAATAATAAACCTTAAAAGCGGAACTGGTTAAATTCGGAGAAAGTTAACCACGGGCGAAATATTATTAAAAATAAAACAATTTATTATTAAATAATAAAGAACCCAATATTAAGATTATTAATATTATTGCCCTTTTAATTATTACCACCTTTTATTAATATAATATTTGAAAAATAAACCTTTAATATATTTTCGATGGAAATTATAAAGAATATTATAAGGATTATAAAAAAATCCTCCTTATATTTAATTATATGGCGCCGGATTTACGCCAATACTGGTAAATATTCCTAAATGCCTTTAAAAGTAAAATATTAAGGGAATAAAGCCAAAATAATTAAACGGCGTTTTATATTTAAATTAAAATTTAATTTAAAAATATATAAAATAAGGATTATACCTTTTAATGATTATTAAAAAACGTGTATTGTAGCGGGGAGTAGGTCTGATAACCTCGCTGCATGGTCGGTGTTTGAAACCAAGCTGTTTGGTTTGGTTAAACCTCCAGTTGCCTGTTTAAAAGTGGCAACATTTTAGGAAACATGGAATAATTCTGTACAGGATTATTTTTAAACGAAAATATAATATTTGGGGGAAAATATGATGTATTAAATAATAGTTGTATTTTTATAATCAAGTTTTTACCGCCATGGTTTATTGCCCTCCCAAAAGTCCTATAAATCCCGGGGGTTTTTCTGGTTTTTTATATAATCCTGTATAGGATTATTTTAGGGCTTTAAACTAGTTATTTAAATAATTGCTCCGGGCGCCGATTTTTAATATAAATATAACGGGAAATACCTTTAGTACCGCTATATTTTACCAACCCATAATAAAAAACCGCGCCCCGCGGTCCGAAAAATTTTAAGAAAAATTTCCTGGCTTTTATTAATATTGCCAATTTATCCGCTTCCTCGCCCTTTATACATTATTAATTATTTTTTTATAATAATTACGGGTTCCCTTTTTTATTTTATTATAATTAAATAAGGCTATATAATTTTATTTTTATGAATTTTATTATGCCCTAACCTTTATTTTCCCCGAAGGGTTTATTTTAATTAATAATATTTAAGCTTTATTTTAAACGATTTATAAAATAAAAAATAAAATACTTATCCCCCCCTTTTTATATAATTAAAAGCCAATCGAGCTTAAAAAGCCCTTTTAATCCTTTTAAATCGGCGGCGCTGGCCATGCTTAATATTATAGGCCGTATCTTTTATTTTCGCCGCCTCCCTTTTTTAAACTTTCTTCCTTTCCTCCTCCTTTATAACCTTTCGTTTAATATTTCTTTTAATAATAACCTACCCCGGGAAATTCTCGGTATAAATAGGCTATATATTAGGTCCGGGATAGGGTAAATGGCGTTAAACGAAATAGGATTTAGGGTTTTTTGGCCGATAGGCCCTCCTTTTTATTAATAAACGGCGTAAAGGGTTTTTAATAATCTCCTTTTTAAATACTTCGAAATTATTATCCACCTTAATATTAAAAAATGGCCTTTATTATTCTTTATATACCCACCAGCGTTAATTAATATATAAGGGGAATTAAAATTATGGTAATTATTTAGGGGTAAAAATTACGCGTGGGGAAAACGAGGTTATTTTTAAGGGTAAGAATAAGGGCAGCGATTAATAATTAATAAGGGATACGCGCATAATAAAGCGTGCGAAGGGTAAAAAAAAAGGGAAGGGGTGCGTAATAATAATTCAAATAACTTTAATAAATTAGGCTTTTATCCTAATAATATATATTTTCCCCTAAAAGATTTATAAGGGCGGTCGTTGCCCCCTTTTTTTTTTAAGGCCACCTGGCCCCTCCGCCTTTGGTATATAGGATTAATTATATAAATAAAGTCCGAATCCATATTATTTCTCAATTTTAACTCTATTATATCCTCCTGGTTTTCCGTATAAAAATTAAACGGGTTTATCTTTTTGCGAGTTATAAAATTTACCCTAATATTAGGGAGCTTAGGGTATATTAAAAAAGGCCTAAGGCCTATATAAATATTAAATATATAAGAACGCATCCCGGTAATATTTATATTTATATTTAGGCTTTGCCATTTTTTATTATTAACCAAATAACCTTAAAAATTATTACCTTTCGCTATTATGCGTAAAAAGACCTTATGCCGAGTAATAATGCCAATTTCCCCTTATAACCACCCTATTTTAAGAAGATTCCTTAATGGGTTAGGGCCTATTATAAACCTTAAATAATTTATATAAAATACCTTTATTTAATTTATAAAATGCCTTATATAATTATTGGGCGGTGGCCCGAAGAAATATAATATATGGTTCCTTTTCCCTTTTCCCCCTATGCCTAATTTTAACTCTCGGAAACGGTACCATAATCTTTTTCCATTATCCTTTAATTTTTAAAATATAAGGGCCTTTTTATTAGCGTAAACCTCCCTTTTTATTCGCGTATAAATCCACATTATCTTTTATTTATAAATTATAATCCTAAGCGTTTTTAATATTATAAGGTATTAAGATCGGTAAAAGGGGCTAATTTATATAAAAATAATTATTATAAAAAGGACCTTAAACCGGAGGCCGTACTTTTTAAATATACCCCTATTGGTTTTATTTTAAAATATTACCGAAAACCTTATATAAGCCTCCCATATATACCTTTTAAAATCCTCTCCTATATTTTTTAGTGCGAATATAATAAGTATTATACCCTTATAATAATCTTGGATAAAGATTATTTACGGGTCTTTTTACCCTTTTATTATAGGGTTAACCCTTGCCTTTATTATATTAAATAAATTATAATTTTTAAAAAACGGGTATTATAAGGGAATTATAAAGGCTGCCTGGTTTTTAATGGTTGGTATATTTTTAGGCCCCCTTAAAGGTTTAAAATCCGCAATTATAAATCTAATATTATTTACCCCGCTATATATTTCGAGGTAATCCTTATAGGTAATTAATTATTAATGGGAAAAAGATTAATCGTATTTTAATAATTTAATAATATTATATATATATGCCCAAATATTTATAAAAAACGCTTTTATAATAATGGGCCTTCGGAATTATTAGCGGAAGCGGTCGTTCTTATAATGGTCGATAAGGTTAAATATATCCCTAATAATTACGCTTATATTTCTTTGGGCAATTTCTTTAAGCTTTGGGTTATTCACGTATAAAATATACGAGGGGATTAGCCTTTCCTAACGGGCCTGGTTTTTATATAAGCATTAAGGTTTAATAAGGATTTTTATATAAAGAATTATTTCTCGGGATAATTTAAATAAAAACTCCGATTAATATTTAGGTATTTAAGTATTGGTTTCGTTTTTTAATCTTAACCCTTCGAAGGTATAATCTCTTATTATTAAAATAATACTGCTTAGGGCTTTTTTACTTTATTAAATAATAATAAAAAATAAAAGGTATGCTTGGATTAAAGTTTTTAGGTTAAAAGGGTTAAAAAGGTATTAAATACCGGGGGTTAAATTAAGGGTAATATAAGTTTTTAAAGGGTAAGGGAATTTAAAAATAAGAAGTTAAATTAAAATAAAGAATAAATTAAATAGGATTATATTATAAAAATTTAAGGTTAAAAATAGTATAATTAAAAAAAATCGAAAAAATATAAGGGGAAAAAAGGGGGTATTTATATTTATAAGGTTTAAATATATTGGCGGGTTTTGGGCAAACGGTGGTATTTTTTTAGGTAAATAGGTATTTCCTTAAGCGTTCTTATTATTACCCTTTTACCCTATTACCCTTATAACTCTTATAATTTTTATAATTATTAACGGGCCTTTTATTTTTAATCGAATAACCATATAAATATTTTGGCCTAATTTTTTTTCCTCTCTTTTCTCCTATACCTTCGATAATCCTTCCTCCTATATATTTCTTATCGGTGCCTTTTTTCTTTTTATAATACTCTTTTTTTTATATATTCCTTATTTTTTTTCCTTTCTCCGAGCCCTTTTTTCCTTAAACATTCGCTCCTTTTATTACCCCCTTTCTTTAATTTATTCCCTAATTCTTTTAAAATATATCCCATTTAAACCAAAGTAATAATAAAAAGGCTTATAAGGGGCTCCCTAACCTTCTGGCTTTTATTCGGCATTTATTAATGGCCAATAAGCCTTTTGGTTTTTCCAAACTTATTATACTTATAAGCCAGCCTTTTTTTTTTTTATACCTTATTATATAACCTTTGCTTTCCCTTGCCTTTATATTTTTTCTCCTTTTATAAAAGGGCCCGGGGCTCGTATTATAAAAAGCCGCACTCGGATTATTAAGCATTTTACTTATAATTAAGCGGCCTTTTTAATTAACGCCACTTTTATTATTACCCGAAGCCCTTTTCCAGGTATATTTTTTTTAAATTATTAATTTTATACAGGGCTATTTAATTTTAATTTCCCTAATAATTATTCCTACTCCTTTTCCTTCGCCGACTAGGCCGCGAGGCCATATCGATCGGGTGCTTTAAAACCTAATTATTAATTCCAGCGGTTTTGCTCGGCTCCCTTTATCCCCCCTATTACCTTATACCTTTTATTAATTTAACCTTATATAATAAACCAGCCCGGGCCTTTTCTCCTAGGATTTATCCAGGAGGTCCTCTTTTATTTTTTCCTCCAATTTAATCCCCCTAAATTAACCACCCCAGCATACGATTACGGTTTTTAAAATTAAAATACCTTTTAGGCATAATACCATTTAAGCCTTCCAGCTTAATATTCTTCCGCCGAGGCTATCCTTAAGCCTTATTAAAAGGACCCGGTTTAAACCGGTTTCCAATTTTATTTATAAGGTTTATTCCACCTTCGCACCTTTTCCATTTTTACCTTTTAAGGCTAAGCAGGATTAATTATTATTATTCTTTTAAAATATTCTTCGTTATTTTTAATTTAGCCTGTTTAGGGACCCTTTTTTAAATTATATTTATATGGTTATATATATTAACCTGGATATATTTAAAACCCTTTTTAAAATTACCAGCCTGGCCTTTATATTATATAAAAGGGTTAATCGGCTTATTATTATTCCCATCCTATATAAAGGCTTTCTAGGGCAAATTATAAGCGGTTTATATTTCTTTTTTTATTTTTATTATTAATAAGCATTGGCCGTATAACTTAAAGGTATAATAAATAAAAACCCTTATAAATATTATACCTCCGGGTGGGCGAGTTATTTTTAAGGTTAAAAGCCTAATATTTTTATTTATTATATATTCCCCTTTTTCGAATATATTTCCGTTTTTAGGTATACCGGGAATAAGTATAGTAATTATTTTTAGTTTAGCGAAATTTATATAACCGAAAATAAAGGCCTTAAAAAATATATATTAATTTTAAACTTTAATCCTTTTTATAACGATTATACCCCTTACGAGAAATTCCGTATTAAAAAATTATTTAATAATACGGTATAGGAGTAAAATATTAAATATTAAAAGGATTATTTTAAAATTATTCTCGGCGGCCCTAACCTTTTAAAGATTATAAACGTTTTAAATTTAAGGGCTGAAAATATTCCCGGCCTAACCAGGCCTTTTATATAACCGGTATAAAGGTTTGGTTTTTTTAACACTTATAATTAAGGGGGTGGCCGAGGTAAAACTTTTAAAAAAAAAACGATAATAACGCGGCGGCCTTTTAAACTTCTGCTTATCGTAAGGGTTTACGCTTTTATAAGAAATAAGGGATATTATAAATTTTTTAAAATTAAACCATAATTTCTTTATCCCGCGATTAATCCTTTCGCTATTACCAAAATAAAAATTATACTATATAGGATTATCCAATGGCGTCTTTTAATATAAAAAATTAAGTTTTCTTATAAAGGAATTTTTACTTTTATATATGGCCTTTTAAATAGGGATCCCGCCCATTTTTCTTTATAAATTAAATAAACGAACTGAAATTTAAACGGGTAACCTTTTTTAAAATTGGGAAATTATTTTTAATTACCATTTATAAATGGTTTAGGATAAGGTTATTCGGTATGGTATAGGAACGGGAAAAAAAAAAGTAAGAATATTCCCTTCCAAATTTTTAAATAAGGGGATATGGTTTTTCTTTTATATATATATATATACCTTAGGCTATTAACGGAGTTTTAAATATATGGTTTTTACTGGGTCCTTTTATAATATTTGGTTTTAAACTGGTTAGGGCTTATTATTATATAAGGAAGGGGATATAAAAAAAGGGGAATTTTTTTTTATATGGTAATTCCTTTAAAGGTCTCGTAATCTTATACAGTTTTATTCCTTTATAAAAGGAATATTACCGAATTTTTCCGTAATTATTATTAGGATTTAAAATTATTTTTATTTTTTTTATTTTTAAAAAAGGTATTTTCCCCGATTCCCGCTTTTCGTTTTTTAATTTTTTTATATTACGTGGTTTTCTTGGCCGTAATATTATAATAATACGTTCGGTTAAATCGTTTTTTTCCTTTTAATCGCTACCATAAAATATTACCGTTCGGCGTTAATCCTTACCTAAATTTTTTAATATATTATTCCCGATATGGCCTTTCGAACCATTTTTTTTATTGCTTAATCCTGTATAATCCTTTTATAATTTATTATTCCATTTTAAATAGGGTTCCCATTTTTTCCAGGTATTATTATTAATTCCTGCCGGCTTATTTTACCACCCGTTTTTTTAAATAAATTTCTTAACCTTATTATTCCCGACTATGCGTTTAAAGGAAGGGCTCCCTTTATAGGGTTCCTTAAGCTGCACCGTTTTTTCTTTATTTAAAAGTTTATAAATAATATAGGGTTTTATTTATCGAGGGTTTTGCTTATTTTTTGTACTCCTAACCCTTATAACTGGTATCCATCGTAATATTAAATCCCCTTTTTTTAATAAAATTTTCCTTATTTTCCCGCTATTTTTTTTATCCACGTATTTGGCCCTGGCTTCCCTATTCCGTTATAAAATTCGGGCTACCTTTATTAAATCCGTTTTTTTCCGTTCCATTACCCGGCTCCTTTTCGCTAAAAAATCCGTGTATAATATATTACCTTTTTAATTAATTATTCTCCAGGTAAGGAGCGCCATTTTAATAAGGATAATTATTTTTTAACCGTATAATAATACGTATAGGGAGAATCCTATAGTTTAATTTATTATAACTCTTTATACCATTAATACCCCTGGGTATATATTAATCCAATTACCGCCTAATTTTAATAATATATCCCTAATATTTAAATGGTAATATTTTATTCCCCCTTATAATTATAAATTATACGCCGATACCGTAATTTTAACCAAGCCTATTTGCTTTATAAATTTATCTAAAAACCCTCGGTTCTTTGGTCCTTTATTAATTATTAATTTCCCATATATCCCATACTTATAAATTATATTTTATTAAATAAAATTGGCCATTTACCCTGCGGTGGTTTTTTATAATGGTCGCCCTTT
>JAKWBI020000624.1:0-26967 GCA_022664585.2 Zalerion maritima | reverse complement strand
TGATGACGAATGACGAAATGGAGGGAATGGGATGCCTCGGGCTCCACCGCACGATGCCGAGAGACCTGCACCCGCTCACCCGCAGGGAAATTCTGGAGCCTAAAAATGGAAAATATAGCGGCTGCCTACAGTACATACATACATACATATACATACATACATACATACATATGTACATATGTATGTACATACGACGCGCCACAGGCCTCCTCCATCCAGCGGTTCCAGCCTCAAAATATGGGCCCATTGGTTCAAGCCAGCATCATTGCAGGTCGCGTTCCGGCCTATAAACCGGGCAGAAATGCGGTTGCCTAAGGATCTTCAAGTTCAGCTATGTACGTACATATATATATGTATGTATGAACAAGTGCTCTGCGAATAGGGGGTTTGGTTTTTTACAAAGCACAGCGGCCGCTATCACGGACCCAGGCCTCAGTTTCGCAGCCATCTTTCTCTTTGGCGATCCAGACCAATGGAGGAACCACGAAAGGCGAGAAGCCGCGCATGGGCCCAAATAGGCGGTTTTTTTTTTTTGCTTCCCCAAGGTGTGTGCCCGCGTGGTAATGTGTGACGACGACCGATGCTGTTTGTGGCATTGCCCCGTGCTCGCCACACAATCGGCCACGGAGGGGGTGTGTGGTATGATTGATATGTGCATAGATACATATGTACCCACCACGGACTGCATGATGGGGATGCTGTACCCTCGCCATGCTGAGGGCTCCTGCGCAAGCGCAAGGAATCAGCGAGTTCGTCATGGGGTTTGAGGGAGCTGGAAAGAAAAAAAAAAGTGATTATCCCATGTATCATGGATCAATGGATCAGGGACGCCGCTTATTGATATATGATGAGCCTGGCCATCCCCAGAATGTTGGATGTGGAGGGGCCTCCACCACCCAAACTCAACCAGCCCGAATTTACCATTTTCAAAAAGATTCAAATGCGTATGTACCTTGATACTTGATACCTGCCCCCCGCGGTAAACCAACCTCAGCTGGCATTCTCGGATCCAAGTCGCATCAACCCGACAAACGGGTTAATGTAGTTACCATATCGCCTGCCAGCCACCTACCTACCTTTCACTAAAGAGATATCAGACCGCCCTCCATCAACGACGTTCCCAACCATACGGCTTTCGAGCGTGCACCACACCGGAAAGCACAAATGTCTAAAATGACCGGCGGAAACAACCCTACCAACCACGATGGCGGCGGCGGCGGCGGCGGCGGTGGCGGTGGCGGCTCCCAGCCCCACAATACGGACGACTCACCACCCCCGTACACCCCATCACCAGGCACCGCCCTGGCGCCGGCATCCTCCACCGTCCCCGCCCCGAGCCAAGTCCAAAGACGCGGCACTTCCTCCTCCCGCACCTCTTCCTCAGCAAGCTCCGTGCGGGATCCCTCGCAAACACTGCTCTCCGCCGCAGGCACGCACGACAATAACGCTTCGTACCACGGAACCCACCACGGAGGAGGCCATCATGGCGGTGGTGGTGGTGGTGGTGGTGGTGGGAACCATCACCACGGCCACCATCACTCCCAACCGCAGTATCAATACCAGTATCAATACGGGTACCCTCAAAATCCTCAACCCCAACAACAACAACAACAACAGGAGCAGCAGCAACAGCAACAGCAACAACAGTACACCTCTCCTCCCCCCATGACCACTTCGTCGCCCTGCGGCCAACCAATCCCACAGCCCTACAGCCTGACCCCTCGCCCTCGGTGCCCCAACCCCCACCCATCTTCCGCCCCCCACGCCCCCGCTTCCCACGAGCCCTACGCGCCCGCCTTCACCCCGGCCCAGCTGTCCCAGCTCGAGGACGCCCCGGGCTGCTGCTTTTCCTCCTCGGGAGGCTGCTGCTTCTCCGACCACGCCGGCTGCTGCTTCTCGTCCAACGCCGGCTGCTGCTTCAGCGACAACGCCGGCTGCTGCTTCAGCGACCACGCCGGCTGCATGTTCAGCGACGGGGCGGGATGCTGCTTTTCGGACGGCGGAGGAGGCTGCTGCGGAACGGGGGAGACGAGGGCGAAGGGGGTGCCCAGCGGGATGGAGCGGTGGCATGCTGGCGCTGGCGTTGGGAGACGATAAAAGATGGAGGTCGGGCTTTGAGAGCCCGGGGGGAGGCCGTGGGGGGGGAGGACCTTTCGTGTCTTCTGGGAATTTGATGGTCTGGGCTCTGGTCACATTCCACTTGACGTGGGCTTGTGTCTTATTGGTGTGTGTGTGTGTGTGTGTGTGTATGTTCATGCTGTCCGTCCCCCCATCAACGCAAGGTGTTATGTGGACTCGAAGAGTGGGCGTGGCGGCCTGCAATGGTCCAGCAAACAGGGAAGTCCCGCCCGCGTTTCCAGGACAAGTCATTTCCATACTACCCGGAATACATTCATTCTCCCGCTCGTCAGCTCAACGAGTACTTTGGCCTTTGCCGGAGTTCAACATGAACGAGACCTGCACCTCGCTCGCTCAAATCAACCGAGTGCTGTCTTGACCTGGACTCTGGACTTGACACTCGAGGACATCTTCCATGAGTAAGACGCACTGACTGTATCAGCCGAAGAGGGCGGGCGTCCTGTCAAGTCGGCCGGGGCTCTGGCAGTGTCTAGACGGTAGATAGTAATATCACGTGAGAGACTATCCGACGCCATGGTTGAAGGCCCCAAGCAATAGCAAAGGCAATTGGAGTGATCTACATGCACCGAAGGAGTTATTGTGTTGGCTTGGTAGATTGAACCAACCCCCCCCCCCCCCCCCAGGTTTCCTATTAGACCATGCAATATTGTCAGAGATATTGATTGGTCCGGTCGGATGGGAAAAGGCTTCGTGGGGCGGGTGAGGTTTTTCTGGAAGCCTTCGGTGCAAAATGCAGGCTAGGGCCATGGGGCAAGGACAAGCTTGTGATAGGCGCCAACCACGGTGGATAGCGGGTAGTTGTTCCCTGAAGGCTGCCCTGGGCACTTACAGTACGACGAGAGCCGCAAACCCGGGATCACATAGAATGGTTACAAGCTCTGTGGTTCTTGACACTGTGTACGGGAGACAGCGTATGGACATCCAAAGGGTAGAGCCGGCCGAGTAATGAACCAGCCGAAGCTAATAGAGCCTCGGGTTGAGAGACCACATTGGAGACATGGGACACTAGGAGATACGAAGGCCGAAGTTTGCGTGGGATGGGGGTTCTGGGGGATTGCATACGTGCATTCATTAAGAAATCAGGATACCGACGGATGGAATGGAATTGTTGCGATTCGCGGAATAGGAAGGGGCAAGTGTGGATTTGGATGGTCGCAGTGCCTTGCCCATACCGTACAGTACATGCTTTTCGGCATGTCCGACAGCAGTTGGGCCCATCGTCGGCTGTTCTTCTCTCTTCTATCGGGGGGGCGACACGCATAGAAGGTCGAGCTAAGCGGCGGCGACTTCATCGTCTTTGGCTAGTGCTGACCCCTCTTGTTCTCCCGGATCGCTGGTTCATATGGAGGTGTTGTGGGTGGTGGTCCGTGAAGGCATTAACCTGGAGACGTCTCGGTGTGCGGTTTTGGAAAAAAGTCTTGTGCTCCGACCCCTTGTCCATTTTGGCCTTGCGCCTGGCAGAGAGCCATAGTTGCCGCCAAGGCCTGCAGCAACCCACTGCTCGCTGGGAGGCTGGAATTACATAGCCATGCCCCCAGGCAGGTCCAGTCTTCCTGCCTCGCCACAAATCATCCGCTGCTCAAGTCGCGAACCTTCAAAAACCATCTTTGAGCTTGATGTTCTGCCGTCTGTGCCGGCTTCCAATGCAATTCGTCGCATGTGTGGCAGCATGCGAGACACTTGGCAAGTGTAGGTGCGTTTAAGAAACTCATATCCCGCCATGTGTCGTTTTATCAGTGCTTTGCAGAAGACGAGTGGCCGGGCGGACGCCACGCCGGGTAATTCGCCGAGACCCTGCGGGATTCCGCTCCTCTGGCTTTTGTTGTGGCCATTGGCACCCACGAGCCAGAACGGGGAATGGGGGTCGTGTGTCGCATGATGCTGGTACACGCTGAGTGTCTTCTGCAGAACAAACACCACTTACAGTACCTGAATTATTCATTCCATCAATATCAAAGTCAGCCCCAGACGACTCGAAATGTCACGGTCTCTCTTGATTCCGGGTTTCGGTACCACCATCGGCCGGGCTGATGATCCCCAACGCGTGCGAAACATGACGCTATGACCGAGTAACCAAGCCCTGGCTACATGGAAAAGAGGCTTGCCCAGCTTCACCGTTTCGTTTTGGCATCGTGCAGCGTGCTTGTCCGCTGCGAGTGTAAGCCCGTGGCTTTCTGTGGATTGTCGATCCGCCCCGCCTTTTGATGGAGAGTGGTCCAAGTGGGACAATATCTGCTGCGATCTCCTCTCGGCGACCGCCACCAACCAGTCAAGCTTTGCAGCTCGCGCCACTTGCTCCAGCCGCACGCTTGTTTGATTCTAAGCTAGTCCTATCTCGCCCGTCATGGAAGGGTCTTGCCTTGTCCAATGACATCATGGTGGACCGCTCCAACGCCTAGCCTCCCATTTCTTGGACACAGGCTCGATTGACATTGGGAAAAACACCATCGCATATCAGGCGAGATAGGGTGTTTGGAAGCTCACATGAAAGAGCAGAAAGGCGCTGCCATCTCGATGGATGTACAAGGTTATATGGTGACTATGCAGTGCTCCATTGCAGGACCTAAGAATAGCCGCCCATTTCTGTGCAGGCTGGCTGCGGCGGAAGGCGCTTCAGCTCACGAATCCAGTTGCACTCTACTCTGCAGAGGCTTTGCTACGTGTGGTTGCAACGAAGCAACAGTTTGAGTATCACCCTTGCAGCTTCAATGGATGGAAGACGCAGACCGGGTTCGCCGTGCCGCGCTACTGCGTGTTTCCGAATAGGTAAGGATTGGGTCACGGTGAGCTGAAAGGAGGGCAGAACGATGGATGGGCGATAAGGGGTCAGTTGAGGAAGCCTCGACAGTGGACCACGCGATAAGCTGTCTAGACTGTCTGCCCCAATACGCCAATAAACGCATATACTAATTGATCTAATATACAAGTTCTATCAAGTAATATCCTAATTCCCGTTGACGGTGATGATAGGGGACGCCGCGTCAAACCAGCGCCTTGGGTGGGCTAGTAATAAATGGGGTGTTCCCGAAATCCAAGACATGGCGAACCAACAACACATCCATCCCAAAATTCCAGGCGGGCTCCATAATCCATCATACCACCCTACATGGGTTGGCGGCGCTTGTGACGAGAACGGCCCAGCCTCCTACGTATACCCGAGGTCATTCTCTCCAAGGCCTAGTATCCTGTGTTCCTTATCGCGCATGGGATCCATCCAAGATTTCGATACCACCGGCGACAACCTACAGTAGGGCGATTCTGGACGCATGGCTATGGCACCAATTCCGCTGCCAACCGACGAGCTACGGTAAGTTGGAGCTCAGATATGCACTGGGCTTCTGCTGTCTGCGGGCTTTTCTGCCTTCTCTATCACACACAATCACCGGGCGATAGGCAGCTTTTTTGGTTGACGATAGTTGGAATTTGGAACTTTGAAAAGCCTTGCCAATCAGTCCCACCACAATGCTCCGCTCTGTGCGCCTTGAGTGTTCACCAAGCTTCAGACCACGGCCATTACACGACATACCTAGAATTCTGCTTTGAGAGGACAACCATCTTGAAATCCACAGAATTGGAGCCAGCCTAGCCCAGTCTTTCCTAGATGGGAATTACGACCAACTCGGTCGCCGGTGCATGGGCCTGAACTATCCACCAGCTGACGACTTGAGCAGAGAGCGAGATGAAAGTAGGATAACAAGTCCACCCGTCAGGGCAGCATCCGAAGAGAGCAGGCGGGAAGGAAACAAATAAAAACGGGTAGCAAATGAGGCTTACTCGAACGGCAATCACTGAATCCACCCACTATACTTTCCATTTTCTAGAGAAAGTAGGGGAGGTAGGGAAGGACCGCGGCGAAATACAGCGGTACAAACGGGGCAATGCCGGGGGGTATCCCTGCCGTCAGAGATCCCTGTCCTGCTTCCCCACCACTCACGAAAAGCCAAGCCCCGCTCCCACATCCAAGACAGGCAGGCAGATTTGTCTTGGCGATGGAAGTGGGCTGCCGGCCCCTCATAATCTTTATCTGCATCGAGCGGACCATCCAGCAAGCCAGTTGCAGACGACGGACGACGGGCAGACTCGCAGGAAGGACTGCTGCATCACCACCAAGACCATCCTCGACCACACACATTCCGCGGTACGATAGTGGTCCTTGAGTACCCACCTTGGCCACCCAATATGTCCGTATTGCTTGGACGATGATGGAAGACAGTTCCATCCAATGGCGGCGCTCCATGCAGCGGACTGTCCCACTGGCCGATACTGCGGATGCAATGCCTCGCTTTCCAGAAGGAATCTTCATTGTTCCATCGGTTCCCTCGTGTCACCCGAACAGATGGGGGACGGGGCGGGCTTTTAAGCGTTTCTTCTCACACTTTCCCTCTCACACTCCACCCCTCCTCCCACCTACCAATATCGTCCCATCGTACCGTCAGCACCGCTCCTTGTTTTGTTGCGAACAAGTTCGACAACGACCAGTCTACCACCTGTTTGAATAGACAAGAGGGAAGTTCTGACCACGGTGGATGGCATGGCGACCTCGGCCATGGCTGAAGCTTGTTAAATGAAGGCCCGGCCTTGAGCTACTATCGTAGGGGGAATAACCTCACGATTAAACTAGAAGGCCGCAAACAGCTTCCTATCAATGGCTAGTCCGCTCACAAACCCCCATTCCTTTCTCTACGGGGATGTGTATCATACACAAACATACATACATACTACCGTACATCCCAAGCTCACACTGCTCACTTAGTGGCTCAACGGCGGTCCGGGTGCAGGGTAGTTTGCATGTACCGTTGTAAAACAAGTGTACCCAGTCTTGCCAATCTGCTACCTACTTCCTCTCAAGTCACCGAGGGGGCAAGCATGGGCCCACGACACCACACACCAAGCGGAAACGCCATCTTGGCCATGTATGTATGTACATACATCCAATGCAATTGAAAGAGCTCGACTCTCCCTCTATCTCTAGGTCTTTCTCTCCTTCAGCGGGTACATGTATTCCTTCCGTGCCTGGTATAACAGTAGGTACTTACAGCAGTTCTAAACAACGATAGATGCTGCGCTACTCATTGCACTCGGAGCTTGCAAGTTGCAGGCGATGAATGGCTTGGGCTTGTCAACTTTATCCACACAATTCCGCTCGAGGCAAAGTATCAGCTCTTGTACTTTATCAACTTGCTGTACCTTTCCCCCCACCCCGTCCCAACCCTGAAGCCGTGTACACACATACCTGCCCTTGCCACCCCCCCCCCCCCCTGCCCCCTTGTTTCCTTCCTTCACGTCTAAACTGGTGCATGGTGCCTCTTCGAGTCGCTGCTCCTAAGCTCCTTTGTGCGACCGGAAAGGTTCATGGGCATCAGCACTTCGTGTCGCATACCATGCATAGATACACCATACATATAAAGCTGAAGGCTGCCCCTCCTCCCCAGCTCATCCCTTTCCTTTTTGCTTCCCTTTCCTCCTTCATTCCAGTTTGACCGTTGACCGGAGGAACCAATATTGGATTCCCAATCCACATCACCGCCAACACAGCCTTTCCTCCCCTACCACCCCCCTCCTTCATCAACACCACACCACACACCAGCGCCATGGGTGTAGTGGACCAAGAGAAAGGCGCCTCCTCGGGCTCCCTCGCCCCTGAGGAGGTCGGAGGCATCCACGGAGTGCCCCCTCCCAAGCTTGATGCCGTCGCCGAAGTCGAGCGCGACCCGAACTTCTGGACTCGGAATGGCCTCAACGCCGAGTCCTTCAAGAAGAGGTTTTATGGCCCAGGCATCGTTGAGATGGAACGCCCCATGCAGCCTCGCCATCTCCATATGATTGCCATCGGTGGCTCCATCGGTGCTGGTTTCTTCGTCGGTTCTGGTAAAGCCTTGCAAAAGGGTGGTCCCGCCTCTCTCTTCCTGGATTTCCTCATCATCGGTATCATGATGTTCAACGTCGGTAAGTTTTCGAGGCCCATTGCTCCTCTGTTTCTTGCTGCTTGGGAAGTGCTGCTCCTATCGCCGTCATAGAGTCGGGGTAGTGGATGCCCAGACTTCCCGTTCCGAGACAAGCGCATATGCATCTTGGCTGCGGAGAATTTACAATTGGCTAATTGCAACCCACACAATCGTCTAGTGCACGCTCTTGGTGAACTCGCTGTCATGTATCCCGTCTCTGGTGGTTTCTATACCTACTCGACCCGCTTCATCGATCCTTCCTGGGGTTTTGCCATGGGTTGGAACTACGTCATGCAGTGGGCCATCGTCTTGCCTTTCGAGTTAACTGTCTGCGCCATCACGATACAATATTGGGACTCGGATCCGGATCACGTGTCCATATACATTGCCGTGTTCCTCGTCCTGATTACCTCGATTAGCATATTTGGCGCCCTCGGTTACGCCGAAGAAGAGTTCTGGTCGTCGATGTTCAAGCTGATCATGACGGTAATTTTCATCATCATCGCCTTCGTTTGCGTTCTCGGCGGCGGTCCATCCCGCGGTCGCTACGACACGTACCAGGGAGCCCACACTTGGTATGACCCTGGCGCCTTCAACAACGGCTTCTCTGGTTTCTGCTCCGTCTTCGTCACTGCTGCCTTTGCCTTCTCCGGCACCGAACTGGTCGGTCTTGCAGCTGCCGAGTCCAAGAACCCAGTCAAGAACCTTCCCGGTGCCGTCAAGCAGGTCTTCTGGCGTATCACTCTCTTCTATATCCTCGGTCTTTTCTTCGTCGGTCTCCTCATTCCGTCGGATGACCCCCGCCTGCTCGGCGCGGATGAAAACGGAAACGCGCTTGAGGGTGGTGATTCGGCCGCCTCTCCCTTCGTGTTGGTCGGAAACTATGCTGGTCTCAAAGGTTTCGATCACGTGATGAACTGTGTCATTCTCGTGTCGGTCATGTCTATCGGCATGTCGTGCGTCTACGGTGGCTCCCGTACCCTTACTGCCATGGCCCAGACCGGCTATGCTCCTCAGATCTTCACTTATATCGACAAGTCTGGCCGCCCCCTCTGGTCGACCCTCGTCATTGTCGTCTTTGGCCTCCTTGCCTTCATCAAGGTTGCTCCCAATGGAAAGGGTGACGAGATCTTTGACTGGCTCCTTGCCCTTTCAGGTCTTGCCGCCCTCTTCACCTGGGGCTCCATCTGCTTCGCCCATATCCGTTTCCGTTCCGCCTGGAAGCGCCAAGGACACACTCTAGACGAGATCCCCTTCCGCGCCGTCTTTGGCGTCGCCGGCTCCTGGGTCGGTTTTATTCTCTGCATCCTCGTCTTCATCGCCACTGTAAGTTTCACCTCTCAGCTCCCCCCCCCCCCCTTATATCTGATGAGAGAACAAGGTTATTAACAATTCTTTCTTACAGGTCTACTCTTCCCTTGATCCCCCCGATGGAAGCCCCGCCACGGCTGAGAGCTTCTTCATCAGCTGCCTTGCCATTCCCGTGGCCCTCGCCTTCTGGATTGCCGGGTTCTTCTGGAAGAAGACTGGGTGGCTCCGCGTCGACCAGATCGATGTCGACTCGAACCGACGTGAGCTCGACTGGGATGCCATCAACGCCTACAGGCAGGAGGTTGCCAGCTGGCCCGCCTGGAAGCGTCTCGCCCACCACTTCTTCTAGGAAATGGTCTGGGGGATTGGAGGATTGGGGGTTACCACGATACAGAAGACGAGGTGTCACAACATATTTTCGCCACGGCTTAGTACGGTTTAGTACGCGAGTAGACAGTTCCAGCTAATAGACTTGCTGAAAGTACGCCGATGGGATGGTACAGGTAGTGGTGGTCGTGCGACTGATGGGGTAGGCACGTAGCGTTGGGTGTGTGTAAACTTTTGTTTTTTACTAGCTGCTATGATACCACCGTCTTGCTGGACGTTCAATTACAACCCACCTGCTTCGGAGCATGGCGGGGGATAACTCTCAAAATATATAATGATTGACAAAACAAGTCAAAAATCTTCTTATTCATTTCCTGCCAACAATTCTGATGGAATCCTACAGCATGGGCATGACGCTCGAAGCCTCATTCATGATGGAGGAGCAGTGGACAACGTTTCTTGCCAGGGGAAAGCTTTTACGAGGGCGACAATCGAGCGCGGTTCGACACGCGCCAAGCTCCGACCGGGGCGGGGCAGCTCGAGTGTGGTGATGATGCTGTTGGGTCATTGCGGCGAACCGACATACTATGTATGCACAGTAAGTATGTATGTAGATTAGTATACATGCATTGATGGGGGAGCGTCGTGGGGGAAAGAAAGTATGTAGGAAAAAAAAACATGGCGAAGTTTCTTTCTCGCCGGCTTTGGGACTTTTTGTGTGTTTGTGTGTTTGTGTGTGAGTGTGATCTTGCCTGTCAGCCTGCCTGCCTGCCTGCCTGCCTGCCTGCTGGACCGCCGCCGCCGCCGGCCAACAAAACTCAATCAATATTCTACCGTACAGGACGACGACGACGACAACGACGACGGACGCAAAGCTGTGCTAGCGAGAAAGGTACTTTTGCGAAATAGCATGAATGCACTGCACTGCACTGCACTGCACTGGACCCGGGGGGGGGGGGGGCGGAAGGGTAATAATAGGCACATGCTTACTTACTACTAGTACCTATGTAGGAGACGGAGGGATAGACGAACAGACAGACAGACATGCACGCTCATCATCATCATCATCATCATCATCATCACCAAGACGCGCCTACGGGTCGTGTGTGGTGTCTCGGGCAGCAGTCCGGGGGGAGAGGTGGATGGGGATGGACGTGAGACAAAAAGCACCTTCCTTATCGGGAAATTTACTGCCAGCTCGGATTTCAGGTTGTGCGCTCTGCAGCTGGGACGGGGGAAATAGGGCACATCGTACTTCAGACAAGCTCTACCTCTCTTCGAGACGACTGGAAGCTTGATTTTCCAAACTCAGGACGTGCCGTGTTCAGCGCAAGCCACGGTGGGAGTGACAAGTTATCGGCCAGGTGAGGAGGGAAGGAGGTGTTTGGATGATGCAATCTTTGCAATGCGCATGCGCGCATGGAGCCTGGTGCTGGTGGTCGGATTGCGGATGGGGGCTCACTTGAGCGACTTCTGCCCTGGCCCCTGTACTGTGCAGCCTATGGACGTGTGCTTCTGCGCCGCGTTAGGAAATGCTAGGAAGGGGATAATAATAATAATAGACGGATGGATGTGGCTTGTGCCCGGGCCTGGACTCGAAGAAATTGAGGCACGGGAAATCACGAGCATGTGAAAGAAAGCCTTTTTAATAATAAGGGTGGGCAACGAACAAGATACAGTTATCTGTGCCCCCCTGGCTTCTCGATTGGGCGTCGTTTGACGAAGGCTGCATGGCGCCTCATGTTCGCCAAGGGAAAGGGGAACGAGCACGCATTCATCAATGTTTTGTTGGTGTGCTTTGGTTGGCTTGATAGGCTATGTGGGTTGGTGATAAGGGCCGCTACTATTCACCTATAGCCTAGGACATTTTTAAGGTTCGAACTTGCTAGGTGGGCTTTTCAGGGATGAATGCAAGGATGGGAGCGGGGGGAAACTTGGACGACGCCGGCGGGAAGACCTGGGGAAAGTAGGAAGGTCGCAACGTGGGAAGTCAATCAAGCGGTCTTTATTTTGTAGCTGCACCAATGGGATATCGTGGAAGCCGAGATGGAACAGAAAGCCGCCCAGATTCCATCGATTCCATTCATGTGATGGTACGATGGGAATAGAGAGGCTTGTGGGTGGGGTAACATGGACGGATGTACCTACAGTACATAGGGTGTTACGGGCGAGACGGACAGTGAGGCTGGATGGGGAAAAAATTGAGCTTGCATCCATATTCAGCCTTGTTGAAATTGAGGTGTTGCACCAACACACTCCAGGGGAGGAGGGCCAACTATGTATATGGGAAAGAATAGCCAATTGTCCTAGAGTTTAAGGTTGGCACTAATATGGGGCATGGGGCAGGTGGCATGCAGCAAATTGCCATTTTAGGAGATATCGAGTCACGGGACATCCAATTAGAGCTTCGCGGGGCATTTGGCACCGGCCCCCTGGACCGAAGGTAGCACTGCTGTCCTTCAGAGACGCCGACATCGCAGGCCGGTGGTTATCGCGGTGCAGTACCCCGAGTATTTATACCTCTTAGCAATCAAGTATTACCTCCCAACATCGTCTTCATTCAGCAGCTGTTCTGTTTTTTTGAATTTGGCACCAGGCGAGCGAGGATTCCCACAAGGTTTCCAAGCAATGAATAGGTCCCTAGGCCCTCGCCATTGGTTGACTCGCATTTTGAGCAAGCTCGGTCAGCGACTGGGGACGGAACGCAATCATATTTCCAGGACCGACGGTGTGTCAAAAATACAGTAGTGCGGTCGCAATTACAATCAATGGAGGAAAAATGGTGAGCTCCAGAATTATGGATATATTTTCTTGAATCACCAGGCTGTGATTCCGGCGTACTGTGGATGTTTGAGCGTATTCTCTCCCGGATCCGTCTTCTTAGCAGCAAGTTATTGCTTCTATGGGCTAATATCTTCCCCCCATGGCAAAGCCATCAAGGGGAATTCGAGAGCTAGAATGCCATAATGCAATTCTGAGAAACCGGTTTGCAGATTCCTTTGGCAGCGGATTCGGATTCCTTCTTCGGCTGCCAAAAACACCTTCAAATTTTACAAGCCCGTTAGTGGGTCGCTCGCGGGTCATTTAATAGCCAATGAAAGGGTGATATTGGCACTTTCAGCTAGATAGTGAAGTGAGAGACTATATGCGCTATCGATATATTGTTAAAGGGAGAGTAATGGACCCCGGACTGCCGTTTATAGGGCTATAGGGGTCCTTGGGATCGGAGCGAGATTAAACCACCGAGCAGGGTACATGTATGGTAGTTGGTGGTCGGTCTACTTGCGACAGATATGAAAGAGAATATTTGTAGATGAAGATAATACATTGGACATTTTAGGGGTTTCAGTCTTTGGGTCATAGGAAGGTTTCGGATCTTTGTAAAAATTTCTTGCTCATGACTAGTATCATAGTCTCAAAATCGACTTCATCGAAAGGGTGAGAAATATGCAAGCTGAAGTTCCTAAAGTTGAAAGAAACACCAGTAGACCGTGGTGTGGGAGAGAAATGTGGGATTTTCCAGACCTCGACTTGCAGTCACTGACTCGGAAATGCGGTCGAGAGAAACATAAAAGGGTTAAGCAGTATTTAACCTTGTCAGTGAAGGGCTCCACTCCTTCACTGCGATTAGTCAGCCACTTTCGGCCACTATTTAGGTAACTGCCTTTCTGCCCTTCTGGCAAAATCATCATCGGCCAGAGATCCGAAATACATTATTATCTCCATGCATTTTTTGCCGCTTTTCGTACCGGAGGCCACTTTTTAACCTCGATAGGTTATAAGCCCTCGCTGCTCCCATAATTAAGGAATTTTACTTTTTTTACGCCGCCGCCGCCGCCGATATTAATTTATTAAAATCTTGCCGAAACCTTTATTCTTTGCCCTAATAATATTATATAACGTAGTATTAATAATTCGATTAAGGAATATTGCCCTATAATTATTAATTTATTTATCTCCTTATTTATAGGAGTTTCCCTTGCCTAATTAAAAAATAAACCCTTAATTAAAATTTAATTACGGATATATTCCGAATTAATTTTAAGTTTAATTAATATTTATTAATTTAAACCTAATACGGTGCTTTTTATATTATAATTTTAGTCTAGAAATTCTACCAATAAACGGGTAAATTATCCATTTTATTAATAATTTTAATCAATTTTAAAATACACATTTATATATATTATAATTTAAAATATTTTTTATTTTAAAAAATAAAACCTTAATAATTTTAAATCTTATTTATAATAATTATAATAAATAGGCTCGAACCGTTAAACGTATTACCTATATATATTATTTTAAAAACTTTATTTATAAAAAGATCGAGGATTATAAGCCTAATAAAAAAATAAACCTAAAAGCTTATAATAAATAAAGGCGAAATTATTATTTGGCCCTAAATTATATTAAGGGGATAATTTTTAATAATTTAATAAATAATATTATTAATGCTAATTATATACCACGTTTTAATAATCTTTATACCCTTTTTTAAATTACGGCCAGAATTATAAATGGTAAAACGGTATTTCGCCAAATGGATTATATTTTTAAATTAATAAACCTTAAAAAATTAAACCATTATATTATAAAAAATTATACCACCGAGTTAATAAGGATTAAACACGCCTGGGATAAAATAAAGCTAAACGGTAATACCCTTATTATATAAAAAGCGTTAAACGATTTAAAAAAATCCCATAAAGCCAGGGTAATACCGTTAATTAATAATTTTAATACGGGTACCCTAATTTAAAAGAGATTTATTATAATAATTAATTTATTAATTAAACGGGAAAAGAAATTATCGGTAATATATATAGGGAAGGATTATGGATTTAAATTATCGATTAATATTAATAATTAAAATATTAAAAATTCGGGGAAAAATTTTTATAATTTTTATAATTATATTTATAATAAATTATGGCCCGAATATAAATTTTACGAATACCATTACCCAGGTCCATATTTTATTATTAATAAAAAGGCTAAACCACGCTTTTAAAAACCGCCCAACCTTATATTAAAAAAAAGGAAATTTAATAATATTAAAAGGGAGAAGGATTTTAAAACTTCGGGGAAGAATTTAAATAAAAAAAAAACCACTAATAAGCCAAGCCCGTATATATTTAATACTGGCAACTTTAATAATATAATGGTTATATTTATAAAAAACTTTAAAAATGGGATTTTATTAAATAATGGCATTAATTAGTATATTTTTAATTAATAAAAATGGTTTTTAAACCTTTAAAACCTGCCGAATCCTATTATAATTGGTGCCTTAAATAAAGGGGCCATTATAATAATCCTGGGGGGTATTATTCGATTACCTATTAAAAGATTTAATAAAAAATTAATACGCTTTATTTTTAATAATATTATTTATAATCCCGATTACCCTTATAATTTAGTATTATCGGGCCTTTTATACCGAGAGAAAAAAATCGTATTTAATAGCGTTACCGATTGCCTTATATACCGAGATTTTAGGGTGGAAATTATATAATTTAACTGGAGAAATTAATATCCATGGTTTAAAATTAAGCCTAATTTTTTGGATTACTTAAACGCCTATTTGGTTATATTTTTACCAATTATACATCTTTATTTAATACACGCCGGCTTAAATCGGATTAAAATAATTTATAGCGAATAGAAAATTACCTTAATTAATATCGATAATTTCTTTTACAAAACCTGCGCCCTGGCCAAATTAATTAAAATTATTAATAGGAAGCCGCTTATTATTTAGCCCATTGCCCCCCTTTAAATAATTATAAGGGATACGGTTATAATTAAACCTTAGGGGTACGGAGATTATAATTATGCCCTTTATTTAATCGATTCCTTTATAAAGTATTAATGGGTTTTACTTCTTAAAACTCGTATTATAAAGGAATATTTCGAATGCCTTAAGGCTTGGATACGCAAAATAAAAACTTAATCGGGTTTTTATATATTGGGAATATAATTAAATAATACTATTAAATTCGTGGCCGCCAAGGCTATGGAATATTATAAAAAAAGGGGATTTATAATACGCTTTAACCTTTTAAATACCCATAAACCGATGGGGAAAATCGAAAGGTTTTATTATACCCTTTTCGATTTATTTAGGGTATTTTTAATTAATATTAAATTGCCGGAATATATATAGCCTTACGCCTTTAAAATTATAATTTATATTAATAATCGACTTTTATACTTAGGAAATAAATTTAATAAATCGCCTATTTAAATATTTAATACCTTTTTAGGTTTTTTTATTCCAAGCCTTATTACCTATATTAAAATATTTGGATTTATTACCTATATATATTTTAAAAAAGCTTTTTATATATAAGCCGCCAAAATGGTATTATAATCGGTTAAGGGATAATTCGTGGAATAATAAAATAATGCTAGGTTTATTTATTACATTTATTTGCCTAAGGAAAATAAAATTATTAAGGTTTATAATATTAAATTAAGGGAGGAATTCCCCCTACCAGATAATATAAATGGGGAAGCGGAACTTAAGGGGGCTAATAATACTTTTATTATTTTTAAAATCGCCGTCGGAATTATAAGGGAATATTCTTTAAATTAAAAAAATAAAGAAAAAAATAATAATATTTTTATTAAAAAGGAATTTTTATAAAATCTCGCGATGGAAAATCTTTAGGGAAAAAATTATAATAAGAAAATTACCTATTTACCCTTACCAAACCCATTAACGATTTTAAAAATGCCCGAGATTTTATATAAAAATAAAAGCTCGTTATAAGCGCCAAAATAATCCGCCAAATAATTAAAACCCCGCTTTAAAGGGTTATATTTAAATCTTAATATTAAAAATAATAAACCAAAATCCTTATTCCTAGCCTCCTATATTAATTAAACCTACCTATAAAAAAATAAAATTTTAAAACCAAAAACCTTTACCCTTATTATTAATTACGAAGTATAATTTATTATTTTTAGCCCAGTGCCTAAGTCCTATAAACAGGTTATTAAATTTAATAATTGGGGCCTATAAAAGGAAACCATAAATATTTAAATTAAAAGCCTTATTAATCGAGGAATTTAGGAATTAATACTTTTAAAAAAGGGAAATAAAATCTTATTTGGTAAATGGGTTTTTAATATTAAAATAAAGCCTAATAATAATTTAATTAAATACCGCGGCCGATAGGTGGTTTACGGGAATTATAAAAACACCATAATATAAAAGATTTAGGACTTTTATATTACCGTGGCCAATTTAATAATGGTTCGTTTTTTTTTCTGGCTTATTATTATTTATAATTTTAATTACGATTAATTTAATATGATTATAATATTTTTAAATATTAAAATTCTAAAAAGAAAAAAAATCCTTATTTATTAGCCTATAAAATATTATAATGGTATAAATAGGGTATGCCTTTTTTATAATGCCCTTTATAGCCTAACCCGATTATTATTATAATAATACGAAATATTAATTATAACCCTAATAAAATTTGGTTTTTATTCTTTTACCCGGGAAAATTACCTATTTTAAAATTAAAAAAGGGGATCCTATATTCTTATTTATATAAATAACCTTTTTTTGGCCGCCTATAAATTAATTATAAATAATAAAATCGCCATTAAATTTAAGGCCTTTTTTAAATTAAAAAAACTCGGTCCCGTATACCATTTTTTAAAAATAAAGGTAACTCGTAATCGAAATAAAAAACTGGTTTACCTTACCTAAAATTCTTATATAAAAAAAATTATCGGTAAATTTATTAATAGCGATGGTATAAAACCAAAAAACATTTCCTAGTTTATTAATATTAAGGTTTTTTTTATTTGGGAGAAAAATAAGAATATTATAATCTTATATTAATAATAAATCGGAAGCCTTAATTATTTATTAATAATTATTTATTTAAATATTACCTTTACGGTAAATAAACTTATTAAGGGGAATTTTAGCCCTAATAATAATCACCTTTGTATATTTAAATATTTTTGGTATTATATATAAAATATTAAAAACTTTGGCATTATTTTGGGAGGAAAAGGATTATAAAAATTAATAATATATATAAATGCCGCCTTTATAAATAATCTTCATACTTAATATTTAATTGGGGGCCATATTATAATAATTAAAAATAACCCAATCCATTGGTATTTTAAATTATAAACTTTTATTATAATAAGCACCACAGAAATTAAGTTTATTAATTTAACCCCTGTAGGAAAATTACTCCTTTGGATTAATAATATTATAAAAAATATAGGTATTAAATTAAAGGATAAAATTATCCTTTTTATTAATAATTAAAATGCCAAATCTACGGCCCTAAATTAATTTAATTCCGCCAGGATAAGGTATATTAATATATATTATAAATGGGTAATTAATATAATCCGGAAGGGATTATTTTAAATTAACCATATGGGTATAAATATTATAATTGCGGATAGGTTTATAAAGCCTTTATAAAAGGAAAAATATACGAAGTTTATAAAAATGCTGGGTATAAGACCTATTTAGAGTATTAAGAAATAAATCACAGGGGAAAATACCAAAAAAAGGATTATAATACTGGTTATATAAAATCCTTTATAGTTAAGGGGGCTGTATTAATAAAGGGCTCCACTCCTTCACTGCGATTAATCAGCCACTTTCGGCCACTATTTAGGTAGCTGCCTTTCTGCCCTTCTGGCAGAATCATCATCGGCCAGAGATCCGAAATACATCATCATCTCCATGCATTTTTTGCCGCTTTTCGTGCCGGAGGCCACTTTCTAGCCTCGATAAACCTCATAATATCAGAAAGCCTTGCCGCCGCTCTATTTCGCCATTTATGATACAAATGACCGTCTAAACCCCCCCCCCCCATAACTATGAGATCACCGGCAGCAGAAGCCTACCCACGGCACCAATGTCACCCTCTCAACATCAGCGGCAACCCATAGGAACATACTCGTTTTCCAAGAGATCCTCAGCCAATCAACTACCACGAAGCTAGTCGAATTTCCGGTGTTCAATCTTGCGGCGGCGGTCTCGGTGGCTCCCACTAACCCAAGGGCTGGCAAGTTTGGACACAAGGACAAATGCCCATGATCCAGGGCACCTAATGGCTTATGGAGCCCCTAACCTTTGCTCCAAACCCCCGAGAGCGCTTGGAGACAATTCCGTGCTGGCCACCGAAAGCTATCCAACTCAACTTCCATGCTACCCCAGTCCCAACGGTGGATGTTGCAGATTCCCCAGTGCCGGCATTGCTCCAAGAGACTCCAATTAAGATAACACCGAGTCAACCGACCGAAAAAGAAGCGTATTTCCTGGCATCTCAATGATGCCAAATATCGTTTTCAGGAGAATCTTGTGCGAGTTGGTCAACCAAGTCTAAACTGTGGTCTCTACTCGGGTGGAATGCATAAATCCGATAGGCATTGAGTAGATAGGCAGCTTAGCATGCTATGGGGGCTTCTCAAACCAAATAATAGCCACTGCTCTCTATGTCACTGGTGGCCTTGGCATCCCTTACGTCCTTAATTTCCCGGCATAAAGGCGCCAACAGTTGGAAAATGGGAAGATAGAGCGCCTAGCGTTGCTCTGGGACTGCCAGCGCTCCAGGTACTTACCTGCACAACACTTGACTGCGTCTCTACCTCCGAAAAGATAATATTGAAAGGCTATGAACTGCAGTACTTCGTCACCCGCTAGACCCGGAAAGGGTTAATGGATACACTCTCCCCTTCCACCCCAGGGTAGCAGCCAGCCCCATGGCGTCGACTAACTTTGCGGTACGGACCACAATGAGCTTTACTGATATCATGCCAACATCTCAACATTTGCGATGGCAGGTCGGAGAGATACACATAAACCGGAAAGAGCCATCATTGACTCTCGGAGACGCTGACGGCGCGATCCCCGAAAAGTTCAAATTCCATCAGGAGACCAGGTAGCAACAAGGAGTGTACATGTCTAGGGTGTGGAAGAAGGTCTAGTCAAGGACGACACACACGCCGCATAGATGTGGTGGAATATATATTAGGCGCGAGCACCCACGTTGCTGTTTCCGGCTGGAATGAATTTATTTCCCTCTCACAGACTTCCGTCGGTGATTTTGTTTGACCCAGGCCGTTCCACGGCATTGACATCCCCTTAAGCCTTTCCCGACAGGACACCATGAACGACCGAGAGAAGGAGGCTCCCTGGCCTCCTTCCACCCCAGACGACGGGTCTCCGTTCCTGGGAAAGAAGGTGAAGCGCCCCCCCTGAACAAGGCTTTCGAACTTACCGAGGCCCCCCCTGCTAATCCGCTACTCAAGGAAGCTTCGAGGGAAAAGGTTGTCGAAACGACAATCGAGATTGACCCCACCACCGAGAAGTAGGTCAAGCCAGGATTTAAGGCCCCGGCGCGCACCCTATCGCGTTCTTCTAGGTCGACTTTGCTGACCATTGTAGGGATCTGAATGCTACCAATGAAGATCTTGATCATGTCCGGGTCTTGGCACGAGAGATGTCGGTGGAGGATCTATTCCAGGTAAGTTGGCCTTTCCTCTTCATGATACATGTTCGAAGCCATCGTGTAGTAGTTCATGCCGCTTAGGGAATAAAAGACTGACAACCCGACCCCCAAAGATATTGCAGTCTGTGCTCAAACTCCATGAAAACGACCAGAACTTTCCCCACGGCGTCATGATGAAGATACGCCAGTTCCTCGGTAGGGAATCGACTGGGAGGCTTCTTTGTTCAGTGCGGCCCCAGCTAATACGTTTCGGCCACGGACAGAGAACAACGACGTCCGAGACCATCCTGAAGCGCACGAGATGCTCATCAACGAGATGAAGCTTGAAGCTGCTTTGATCACCAGCGACAGTCCCTACCCCGAGGTAAGAGCGGTTGTGGGGAATACTGATGATACTCAACTTCCCTCACTTACCTTCCGAGTCTGGGTCATTGGAATTCTATTCACCGCCATCCTCGCCGCTGTCCGGCAATTCTTCAGTATTCGCTATCCGAAAATAGCGATTCACTCCTCAATAGTGCAGATACTCGCATATCCCGTGGGGAAAGCAATGGAGAAATCGCTGCCAGACGTCGGATTCTCCTTCAAGGGCGTTCGCCATTCCTTAAACCCAGGGCCATTCAACAAGAAAGAGCACATGCTCATCACCATCTTTGCCGGCATGTTCATCAACGACCCGTACACCCTGTCTCTGGTGTTCATACAATACCTGCCGCAGTGGTTCAACCAGGCTTGGTCCGCGAATCTCGGATACCAGTTCACAATCGCCTTTTCCACCCAATTCCTGGGGTTCGGCTTGGCCGGCCTGGTCAGAAAGTTTCTCGTGCATCCGGTGCACTGCGTCTGGCCCACCCAGCTTCCCATCATCGCCCTCAACAACGCGTTTCACGAGGATGACAGCGCCCCGCTGAAAGGCCCCTGGAATAAGACCTACTCCATCCCCCGGCTGAGGTTCTTCCTCTACGTCATGGGAATCACCTTCCTCTACTTTTGGCTTCCCAATTACTTGTTCACAGCCCTCAGTACATTTGGGTGGATCGAGTGGATCTGGCCCAAAAACACCATCGCCTCTTCCGTCTTTGGGGTTAATTATGGCCTTGGTGTGCGTCCTCCCCCCCCCTCCGAAGCGAGCCCTTTCCACTTCGTAGAACTGCCACAGGCTAAAGATCCATGCGTTTCCAGGTAAACCCACTCCCAACCTTCGACTACAACATCGTCTCGAGCTTGCTGGACCCGCTAGTAAGTAAATTGGTCTCGCCGACGCGGCCGCCTGGAGCTGCACGAAAGGAGCACTGACGCCGGCAATGAAGGTATATCCCTACTTTGCGACAGCCAACATAGTCTTCGGCGTGGCCATGGCCATCCCCTTCATCGTCATTCTCTGGGTGACCAACACCTTCGACTGTGCATACCTGCCCGTGCTCAGCACCCGTCCTTGGGACCATTTCGGGCAAGAGTACAACGTGTCGCGCGTGATAGACTCGAATGCCCTGTTTGACGGCGAGGGATACAGCCAGTATTCGCCCGCGTACATGGCTCCGTCGCACGTCATGATGTACACCATGTGGTTTGCCTTGTATGCCGCAACTCTATCCTTTGCGTGCCTCTACCACGGCCACGAGCTCAAGGCGGCATTTCGGATCATGTGGCGCTCCCTTCCGTGGGTCGAAAAAGGCTCGTCTCCTCGGTCGTACCAAGACGTCCACAACAAGCTGATGGGGTCATATAAAGAAGGTATGTTACGTCTACAGCCGTGCTGCATCCTCCCCCCTTCGCCAGACCTGGCTGGTTCTGCCGGCTTCCTCCGTCTCGCTAACGTGTCCTTCTGCAAGTGCCGCATTGGTGGTTCTTGATCATTTTCGTCGCGTCCATCGTAACCGGCAGCATTGGCCTAGCCGTGTATCCAACATCGACCAGCCCCGGGGTGATATTCTACGGCATATTCCTTTGCCTTATTTTCGTGCTGCCAACGGGCATAATCACAGCCATCACAGGGCAGATGGTTACCCTTAACGTGCTGGCAGAGTTCATCGGAGGCCTGATCGTTGAGGGCAACGCTCTGGGCATGAATTTCTTCAAGACTTATGGATGCATGACTGCCGTCATGTGTATTGTCTTCTCCGGCGACATGAAGCTCGGCCATTACATCAAGGTAGTACCTACCACCCACCCGCCTTGGGTCCTTCCAAAGCTCTGCTCCGAGCGTCCAGGAACGAACCCTGGTCCAGGAGGAACCTGGTCCGCGAGCGGCGCGCGCTGACACGTCCAGATCCCCCCCCGCCACACGTTTATTGTCCAAATCGCGGGCTTAACCGTCACCACCCTGGTAATGGTCGGCGTCATGAACTTCCAGGTGGGTTTGCTTCTCGCCCCGCGTCCACAGGCAAAGGATGCCGCACGAGGCCCGAAAGCCACTCCGGCGTACCACAACAAGGGGGCACTGCTAACTTAACCCCGCGCGCACACGCTAGCTTCACATCGACGGGGTTTGTACTCCAGACGCCCCCGGAAAATTCACCTGTCCCTCGGAGCAAGTCCTGTTCACGGCATCCGTTTTCTGGGGAACCTTGGGCCCGCGCAAAATCTGGGGCGTGGGCGGCATTTACGCGGTCACCTTGGTCGGGTTTCCCATCGGCCTCGTCGTCCCTCTCGTCACCTACCACCTCCAAAAGAGGTATCGCCATCTTTCCTGGCTGCGAGACCTGCACCCCGTGCTGTTCTTCATGGGGGCCCAGGGCTTGGGTCCCTGGCACTTTGGCATGTACTTCCCGGCCCTCCCGGTGGCATGGGTGAGCTGGAGGCTGGTGCGGCGCAAGTGGCTAGGGCTGTGGTCCAAGGTACGTACGTCCCCGCCCCCGCCCCGGTCCAGCTGGAGGCGGCGGCCAATTCTTTCATCTTTTCTTCCCCGAGCCGCACACCGCACCACCACGTGGATCTGGGGAACGGCTAGTACGTACTGACGAGGCGGGCAACTGCGACACAGTACAACTACATCTTGTCTCCGGCTCTTGCCTGCGGCATGGCCATCTCGGGCATCGTCGCCTTCTTTGCCTTCCAGTTTTACGACAAAAACATCGACTGGGTGGGAAACACAGTCAACGACGAAGCGGGATGCAGCCCGGGGGACCCGTGCAGCAGGCTGAAGACACTGGATGAAGGGGAATACTTCGGGCCCAGGATGGGAGAGTTTTGATTCGGCACAGGCAAAGTCGCGACCAACCACCCGCGGCGGCGGCCATGGGATACAAAGTTTTTTGCCGTTGCGTATTTGGGGGCAGCTAGAAGCTTGAAGGTGCTGGCTCTTTTACGGCTTCTCCAAAGGGGAATGTAATTGCTTTCGACGGGACACGCTCGTTTCTTCTTCCTGATTTTTTTTTTTTTTTTTTTTTTGGAAATTTGGCGTTTTTATCTACGGGGCAATTTGGTTATATAGTTATATATCCCCATGATATCCCAGGATGACGAGGCCATCGCGAGCACATAATAACACCACCACTATGCTCAGCGCCAGGAAGCCTTTCCCAACGTACGAACACTCCATGTCCCCGCCGCCTGGCTGTCTTCCCTCAAGACCAGGCTTTGAACCCAGCACCATGACGGAATATACTAAATTTGAAAAAAAAAACTGGGATGCATTCATCAAATGAAGGGATGATCGGTTTCCGGTAGCGATGGCGCATTTCCAAGCCACGCGCGGAAAAGGGCGGGAATTGTCGTCTTTTGAATGTCTTTTCGAACATGATGGAGGCCACGGCCAACGATTGAAGCTTCTCCACGGAATCTGTGCAGTTTTCGTGAGTGGAATTTTACCAGGAGATCGCGCGCAAGTTGCTACGTAGCTCTAGTAGCCGCGACGCAACCGTCGGGGCGAGCGAGAATCTCCCTGTTTCCTAGTATTCGCAACACTGCGGCAAAGGTCCGTCGGGAACATGATGGAGAGCATGTGCAAACTGACCCCGGGAAACTGAGTGATTCGGTCTCTGGTCGAACGGGGGGAAAGATTGGATCGCGTCGATGGATCTTCATGGCCGATTCCAGGATCTACGCTTGGCGACACCGTAGATGCATGAGATGACGGTTACTTACACTTCTACTTTCGGAGGTGACGCTGATGCCAGATTCTGCAGTGCTAGAATTGATGTTTGTAACATTCTTTTCTGGCTCTCTCTGCTCTCCTTCTCGGTTTATCTAACCGGAAAACAAACATTGCGGTCAGGGCATGGCTTGCAACTAGCAACTAGCCTGAATCCTATTCCGAACTTCGCGGGAAAAGGCGAGTGCGCTCGCGATCGCCCTGTCATGAAAGTATGATTTGTGCTCCTTGCTATACCCTCTCCTCACCAAGTTACAGTAGGTGCTATATCGGATATCCTGCATTTCTCGGACACAGCAGCATGAAAACTGTTTTCTGTGCTGCTCGTGGCGTGTTGGCTGGTCAAAGATAAAGAGAGAAGCACCCATGCTGGAGGAGGAGCACGCATTGCTTTGACTCATTTGGTGGGAAGGAATGATGCAGATGGAAGGAGTTGTTGATATATGCTGGCAAGAAGGGGCCAGGTGGAAAGGTGCCGTGGAATCCTATGGACAGAATGGAAGTGCCTTCTGTGCACGACGGGGGGGGGCTGTCTATGTATTTTCATTCTTCGAAGAGACGATCGAATCGAAGTATCTGACACGTTATTGGATAAATGTTAGATGCTTTGCCGACTTTGCCTAGTTACACCGTGCGAGATGTTATAACGTGAGGGACGAGGCCAGTTATTTGTGTGTCCAAATCCGTACTTATCGCAAAGCCCTGCAGAATCTGGGAATCCCCTGGCGAGATCTGCTACACGAATCAGATGTTCATAGATTTAAATCATAAACTTCTCCTCTCGGAATTCCCGTTTGTATGCTAGTTTATGATCACTTGATTTGTTATTATTGCTCCCCGCCAACTCCCGGGGCGATGAAGATGATAACCTAGGCTTGTAAAAAAATCCGTGGGGCCCCATATAGCCGTGCGCAAAAAAACCACATGGGATTATATGCGGGTTTTAAAATAATTCTTATAATCCTATAAAACCCCACAGGTCTTATAATGTGGTTTTATAAAATTATACAAGTTTATTAATAAGGTTTTATAAAATCCTATAAGTTTGAAATTAAAAATTTATAAAATTATATAAGATTTTTATATAATAATAAGTTTTATTATATTAATTAATATAATGAATCTTTTTTTAATAAACTTCCTTTTATCCCTTATTAAATATATTGTATTCAATTTTTATTAAATATTATTTAATATAATATTAAACAGAAATAAACAAGGGCATTTTACTGCTCTTATTAATAAACAATATGTGTTTTGGTAAATCTAATAGGATAATAAGTATATAAAGACTAAACACCTTATATTAAGGTAGCGAATAGTATAAGAAAGAATATTATTATTATGATTATAAAATATTAAAGAGTGGATCCTTATATAAGTGTACGGCTATAAATAATGAAATTTTATTAGTGTTCTTCTGTATTTATTATTAAGGAAAATACTAAAAATTAATAATAATGCTGTACAAAAGAAAATACTTAATGGTTTTTTTTTCTTCCCTAATCTTTATCGCCGGAATAAAATATAGCCGAAAAGATTTATTAGCTCGATTTTAAATAAGTAGTATAAGATTATATATATTGTTTATTATATATTTTTTATATATATACCAGTTTTCCTTTATATTTTTAAACCTTCGAGTACTAAAGAGTTTTTATTAATAATTTCAGCTTGATCGTGAAGTCTTTTTATATTACGATCTGGTTATATATTTTTATTTATACTTGTAATATTTAAAACAATTATAAAGTTAGGATTAAAATTATTTTCTTTAAATAAAAAAGGCTCGCATTTTAATTACTTTAACTTTTACGGATACTTTTCTTTTTTAAAAATAATGCTTATTACTTTTTATTAATAAAGGGCTCCACTCCTTTATTATTATTAGTCAGCCACTTTCGGCCATTATTTAGGTAACTGCCTTTCTGCCCTTCTGGCAAAAACATTATCGGCCAAAAATCCGAAATTTATTATTATTTTTATGCATTTTATACCGCTTTACGGGCCAAAGGCCATTTTCTAGCCTCGATAATAGTAATAATTTATATTAAGAATTATTAAAAAATGGACTTATTTTATTAGGCCAATACCTGCCTTATATAATTTATTCCATTAAACATTTATAAGAATACTCCTAAAAGGCGTAAAAAGGTTATAATACGCAGGTCTTTATATATTAAGGGATATATATATAGGCCTAATAGGTTTTAATATAGGATTTTAATAATAATCTAATTATTATTTAATTATTTTATAATAAATATATTTATATAATATAGGTAATATATGAATTAAAATAAAAATAGTGTAATACGGTAAGGGATTATTTTCCTTATATTATACTCTTTTATTCCGGTAAAAAAATATAAAATATAATAATAATATAATTTTTACCGGTTTTTTTATACTTTTATTTTAAATGGAATTACTTATTAATGATAATTAAATAATTAGCCTTATATATATATATATTTAAAGTGGCGTATTAAATACGCCATTGCGTATTTAATATATTATTATTATATATATAATTTATAAATATATATAATATAAAAGCGGTAATAATAATAATATCCGGTACTTCCACGCAGGAAGTAAGGTGTGGGAATACGTAGTATCCGCCACACATATCGTGAAA
>JAKWBI020000623.1:0-27043 GCA_022664585.2 Zalerion maritima | reverse complement strand
TTAAAGGAATTACCATATAAAAAAAAATTCCCCTTTTTCCATATCCCCTCCCTTATATAATAATAAACCCCAACCAGTTTAAAACCAAATATTATAAAAGGACCCAATAAAAATCACATACCTAAAGCTTTATTAATAACCCAAGATATATACACGTATATAAAAAAAAAACCACATCCCCTTATTCAAAAATCTAAAAAGGAATATTATTACGCTTCCTTTTTCCCGTTCCCATACCATACCGAATGGCCTTATCCTAAACCATTTATAAATGGTAATTAAAAACAGCTTCCCAATTTTAAAAAAAGGTCACCTGTGAAGGGCTGAGGTCACGTTAAGGAGCAACAATAAGTGCCACAATAATATGTATATTCGATTTACGGAGGAGGAGAAGGGAAAAAGGGGGAATAGGCTTGGGATAGGGGGGCATGGTTTATAAGTAGCTTTTTATACGTAACGGTCCCGCGGCTAGCCCGTTATGTATATATTATAATATAGGTGGGCCTATAATATACTCCTCCTTTTATCCGCCCGGCTCCGTGGCGGTAACGCCGTAAGCGCGATTATTTACGGTAAGGTTACGTATCGCGCCCCGTAATATGCGTATTTTTCCGCCGCCGCCTTCGCTTGCGTGGAGCCCTCGCTACGGCCGCTGCGTATAATAATTATAAAGGCCATTTCTCGGTTGCCTATTATACTCTCCCTAACCTTTACCATAATAATAACCATAAATACCCCCCCCCCCCCCCAAAATCCCCCCCCCTTCTCCTCTTACCTCCCTAGGCGCTTATATAAATGCCCAATATTCTTACGGGTATTTTACGCCCTAAACGGTGGTTTTATAGGCTTTAAGCATTAACCCGTTATTATTTAACTTTTATTCCGGCCAAATTTAATCGAGATTTTTATTAATAAATCCCCGTGGTTTTTTTTTCGCTGCGGATCCGTTATAATAGCGGTAATTAATGCCTATATAATATTTTAAAACGTATAATCCTTTACCCCTAGTTTAAATAATTCCGGGCCGGCCTTTCCGGTATTATACCGCTCCCCTCCCCGCGGTGGTGGCGCCGCGAAACCGGCGGTTTATAAAAATATTATTATTTGTGCTTTTATTATTACCAAGGTATATTATAATCCCCTTGCTTATTTTGCCCCCGTGGTAATATTAATCCGCTGCGTATAATAAAAGGCTTTTATTCCTTATACCAGCCCCGCCAAAAAAATAAAAATTATTAAAATATATAGCCCCCGTTCCGGCGCGTAATCGTTACGGTCCACGATTAATCGGCGTAAAATATTTTTATTAAAGCCGAGCGCAATAAGCCGTATAAAACTTATATTTATTATATTATTAATTTTTTCACCCATTATTATTATAACTAATTTGGTAAAATCCCCCCCTTAGGCCTCCTTAATAGGCCGCGGCTAATTTAATACTGGTTCGCAAAATAAAGTATTACCTATTTTTTATACTTTAAGGGTAACCACATTTATAATATTATAAATAATAAAGGGTATTTATAATGGCCACCTCCCTAAATAACTCGCTATTAATCCGCCCCTTTAATACTCCAATACTCCTAATATTAAAACCGCTATTATCGCTTTTATTATTACCGTAAAAATTAAAACTTCTCGTGGTAATTTTGTAAAGGGCTGAGGTTACGCTGAGGAGTAACGATGAGTGCCATAATAATATGTATATTCGATTTACGGAAAAGGGGAAGGGAGGAGGAAAAGGAAAAGCGGGGGGCGGATAGGATGGGAGCGATTTATACGTATCGGTCCCGTGGCTAATCCGCGGCGCACGTATATTATATTATAGGTGGGCCTATAATATTACTCCTTTTTTTACCCGCTTCGTTTTATGGCGGTATTACCGCGGGCATACTTTTAATAATATGATTACGTACCAAAACCGGTAATTTAAATATATCTTATTTTTTTTTTCGCCTGCGTAAAATACTTACTGCAAATATTATATGGAAATATTATAAGGGCCGTTTTTCTCGGCCGCTTATTACCCTTTCTTTATTTTTTACCATTATAATACCCGTGTATTACCCCCCCCCCCCTTAAACCCCCCCCTTTTTTTCTACTACCTCCCTTGGCGTTTTTATAAGCGCCGAGCACCCTTTTAGGTATTTTACGCCTAAAATGGCGGCTATACGGGCCTTAGGCGCCAACCTAATATTAATTAAAACTTTTCCGGTTAAATTCCGTTTAAATTTTTAATAATAAATTTTTATAAATCCTTTTCCGCACTTAAACCGCTACGGGGGCGATTATTAACGGCTGGTATAATAATCTTTAATACCTTTAACGTTAACCCTCGCACCCCCGACGGTATTAATACCGCGCCGGCCTTTTCGGCGCCGCGCAGCCCGGCTTTTTATAACGGCGGCGCCGTAAAACCGGCGGTTTATAAAAGTATAATTACCCGTATTTTTATTATTATTAAGGTATATGGCACCCCCGCCCCTTATATTTATAAGGTATTATTAATCCGTTATATATAATATAAGGCCCCCGCCGCCCGTACCAGCCTTATTAAAAAAACGAAGGTTATTAGGGTAAATAATTATCTTCCTATATAAAATCGCTGCGGTTCCGGGGTTAATTAGGGTAAAATATTACTGCCGGAGTTAAATATAATAAACCTTATAAAACTTATATTCGATATATTATTAATAATACCACCTACCGTTATTATAATTAATCCGGTAAGGGTTTTTTTTAATTATTATAATAAGCCGCGATTAACCCGGTATTAATCCGTAGGGTAAGGTATTATTTATTTTTTATATTTTAAAGGTAATTATACCTGTAATATTATAAATAATAACGGGCCTTTATAAGGATTTCCGCGATTATTCCGCCGTTAATTTAACCCGTTAATATTCTAACGCCCTTAATATTAAGATTATTATTATTATTTTGGTTGCCGCGGCTAAAATTAAAAGCCCTTATGATAACTCCGCCGTAAATCCGCCTTTAGCCCGCTGCGTATTTACCCCTCTTTATTTTAAAATTAGGCTTATCGCTAGTTTAATAATAAAACTATTCGCCGCGTTAATGCGGGGTATTACGCCGGCTCGGTACCGGTTACCCTTACCGTGCCCGCTATTGGTGTAATATTTACACTTAATTAGATTATATTATTTATTAAATCGGTCGGCCGAATTATCATTATTAGGAAAAAGCTATTGGCCCTTTTCCGGGACCGTATAAATTCCTTTTTTACTCCGGATTTGCCTCGGGTTTTTTATTAATCCCTTTAATTTTTTACTTTACCCTCGCCCTTTATCGATATTACCTTTTTCCCGGGGCAAAAACCGCTGCCTACCCGCGGCGCCTTTGCCGAATCCGATAACGGTATTAAATTTAATATAAACCCGGTTATTTAAAAACTCGCCACCGGTATTTATTAATTAATCCTTATATTTATAATATTTATACGGAACCGCGGGTGGCCCGTAATATATTACCTATTTTTTATTCTTTTCTTTTTTTTAATTATTACCGGCGCCTTATATACCGAGGGTTATATTCCTTTAAATTCCATTTCTTTTATATTATTAATACTTCCGCTATAATATTACCGTTAATACCGCCCGTAATATAACCTATGCGGGGCCGTTATATATTATTACATTACCGAAACGCCGCTCGTAATAGTCCAGTGCCGTTATTTTTACAAAATGGGATAACGGCTTTTAAATTAATTCCACCCAGCCCTACCATTTTACCAATACTTATTTAATAAAACCGTAACCCCGCTTTTAGGTCCGTGCTTTAAATATACCCTTTATTTATTATTTATTTTCCCTTAATTTATTGCCCCGAATTAATAAGGATTGCGTATCGTTTTAAATTTAGGACGGTAAGGGGTCATTATTAACCTATTATAAAAGGTCCATATAAAAGCGTGGGTGGATATTTATAGGCGTGTTTAATTTTATTATATACGAGCTTATTACTCGCGTAATTATGTATTTAGTATAAAACCAATCCAGCTTTCATAAAGGCCGCGCGGTGATTATATTACGCAAAGAAAACCATACCTTATTACCTACCTCGAACCTTTCCGCGGGTAAACGGTGCTTATTTATTATATTTTTGTGGTATTATTATATTACCGCTGCCGCCGTTTATACTTATTCGGTGGCCTCCTTAAGCCTATCCAGGAACTGCTTAACGCGGCCCCGCGGCGATTTCTTTAAGGGCCCTGGGTTATCGCATTCCGTTATAGGTACTATATAATACCCATGCGTAATAAAAAACAGGCTAAATCCGATTATTAATAAATCGCGATTATTAATGGTTAATTGCGCCGCCGGTAAAAGCCCGGGCCAATTTAATTGCTTTACCAATACGAATATCCGTAAAAAATACTAAACCTTTTAATTCGCTCGTTCGGTCGCGCCATTGGTTTAAGGGTAAAACGCGGTCGATAATCGTTATATTATATTTATTAACTTGTATAAGCGCTATTAAAAGCCGCCCACCTAATTCGATTCTTTATTATTTATAATTATTTTAGGGAAACCGTGGAAATATTAAAAGTATTATATAAACCTTTTTACGCATACCTCCGCCGTTATGGATATTATGGCTTTTAAGATTACGCCCTTATAAAGGCGGTTAATAATCATTATTAAAAAGCGGGGGCTATACGGGTCCGCGGCGGGGAGGTTTATTATAAAATTTATAAATATTTCGCTTTAAAAACGGTCCGCCATTAAAAGCGGTTTTAATAAGCCTTTTTTTTGGTTTTTCCATACGGTGGTCCTGCCGTATATATTATAATTATATATAAAACGGCGTACCATATGGGTTATACCCGGCCAAAAATCATTGCGGAATAATATTATTATTATCCCGTCCCGTTTCGGGTGGCCGGTAATTATAAAATCGTAAGCCTATTAAATAAAGGCGGTTTATAATTATTCCCACGCTGGTATTTAGCGTCGGTCCCTAAAACGTAAATATTCCTCGGGCCTAAGGGAGTATTTTATAATAAAAACCTTTATTTTTATATTTAAGGGGAATATTTACTCCCCTTTTTCGATTACCTTTTATATAGCCTTATATTAATTATTATATTATACCATTACGAACCATAATTCTTAAAGCTCGGCGTCCTCGAATGGCGGGCTCGGGAGGGCCCTTATATTATATACGGCCGCCGGCAGCCAATTATTTTAAACCAGCTGGAAATTACGGCCGGTAAGGTATTTATTTCCCTCCCCCTTCGGTATATCCTGGTCCCGCTATAATAATATATCGGGTATTAAAAATAATCGGCCGGGGCGGAACTTTAATTAAAAATAATACCGATATATTTATTTTTACCAACGGACCTAATATTTTAATAAACGCCTTTTAATTATAAAATACCGTAAATTATTATAATCCGAGCGTACCCGGAATATATCGGCCATATTATAAAGTTTTACGTTTTATACCTTTATACTTTTTATTATAATTAGGAGTTCTTTATTATAAATATTATAATTATATTCGGCGGGTATTAATCGTTAAAAGAAAAAGGCCATAAGGCGTAGCGTTTTTGCTTTGCTTTATTAAAAAAGGCAGAAGCCTATTACTTATCCCGAATTATTGGTTTTTAAGACCGTTTCCGCCGCTAGATCGAATTACATTAATATTGGGGGGGCCATAAATGCCCTTTTTAATTATTAAAACGCTTCGGATTTAATAAGGCCCTAGTGGAACCTTTTTCCCTTTTTAAAAAAGGCGGAAAGCGGGAGTTTTAAATCGGAAAATTAATCGATAAATTTCCTATAAAAATTAGTAAAGCTTAAAAAATCGCGGACCCCTTTTACGGTTATAGGCTTTTCCCATTCGCGTATAGCCCGTAATTTTTCCGGGTCGGCGTGTATTCTCTTTCTTATTATTATAATAAACCTAAAATATATTACTTTTTTTATTGCGAAAACGTATTTAATTAGGTTTAATCGAAGGCCTATATTACGGAGCTTTTTTATAATTTGGCGGACCTTTAATATATGGTTTCGCTTTATATTATTTAAATAAACCAGTATATTATTTATATACGCTATATAAAATATATCGAAAAACTCGTATAATATATTATTAATATATTATTAAAATAATACTCCCGCGCCATTAAGGCCGAACGGGGTTACCGTTTATTCGTATAGGCCGAAATAAATTTTAAACGCTATTTTCCATTTATTCCCGTGGCGAATGCGTAATTTATAATAGGCGGCTTTAATATTTATCTTAATAAATTAACGCGCCTTGGCCAGGGTCCGTAATATTTTATAAATAAGCGGTAAAGGGTAACGGTCCTGGTATATAACCGCGTTTAACCCTTTATAATCGTAATAAAAATACAACCCGCCCCCCGGTTTTTTAATAAAAAATACCGGGGCGTGTACGGGAAAATTATTAGCCCTTATATAACCCTTATTAAATAACTCCGTTAAGGTCTTTTATAAAACTAATAACTCCTCCCTTAATATACCGTAAATCGGACCCTATAATATTTGCGGGTTTTTTCCCTCGGTATTTTTTATTAATTTTATTATATGGTTTACGGACCCGCGGTAGGGTAATAATACCTATTTTTTATCGGGTTCGAATATATTTTCCAGCCCTTTTAATTTATCGGGTGGCCAAAATAATTTAACCATTAATACCTTTAATTATTCGTTAATATTATATAAAAATATTACGAATAATATTAAATCGCTCGCTCCTGCTTTATACATTATAATATATAAAAAAGTAATATTAATTAATTATATATTTATTAAAACGGCGCCCCTCGATTTTTTCTCCTTTACGAAAAGGTTCGCCCTATTAATATAAATCCGCTTTTTTACCATTTCGTATATAACCGCTTTTTTCTTACACCATAATTTACCTAATATTATTAGGTATAAAAGATTTGGAACGGAATAATAAAAATAATATTAAAAGTACCCGTTAATATTAATATTTATATATACCGCCTTTATTATTATAATTTTTCGCTATACGGGTAATATAAATATATATATTAATACCCTGGCGGGTATTAAAATACGTAAAAGGCGAAGTTTAATAATGAGGGAATTATAAATCGCGCCGTAATACAGGCACCCATTATCGATAAAAGTATTAATAAAATAAATCCTATTTAAATAAACGTTTATTAAAAAAGGGGTGCCGTTTATCCGCTTTATTCCCTTTATTATTTCGCTTCGCGTTGGCGGCTTTTAGGCATGCCTACGCCTAGGAATTACCCTTTTAATTTATTTTCCCCCTTATTTTTACTTAACGCCCCCGGGTGGGGTATTACGCCCACGGTATTAATCCGGACCTTTTTGGCTGGTTTAGCCAGGGTTAATTTATATTTTAAAATAAAATAATTATTAAATTTATACCGAATATATTAGCCTTTTTTATACCGGCGTTTTATTTTAATTATAATTACCCATTTGGCGCGGTATGGTTTATCCCTTAATTTAAAACTTATGGCATTTACCCCCAATATCGGGGTATCCGGGTCCTTTTAAAAATACGATTGGTATATTATTAATATATTATTCCCTTTTTTACCCAATACCAAATCCAGGCGGAACGTAATATTAATAATTATATGAACCCATTTTTAATAAAAATTGGAAAGGTAAACCGATATTAATATTAGGCGAAGGCGCTGGTATATTACTTTATTTAATAATATAAATTTAATAAAATCGTCCTATACGGCGCCCCTTATATTTACCAAAAATTACTCGAATTAAAAATAAAAGATTAAAAACGATTACCTTTCCCCTTGGTATAAAAAGTGGAACTTTTTCGCCGCTCGTTTATAATTATTAGGGTCCCCGAATACCGTTTTTAAATATATAATAAATCGCGCGGAATTCCAGCCTATTAATTCGCCTTTACCGTAAAATATTATAATAAGGGCTTTTGGCTTATTCTTTAGGCAGGTATTAATACCGTACCATAAAAATATATCGCCCCTAATAAGGTTTTAATCCAGGATTAATTTATATTCGATTTTAACCCGGAATATTTTTTATTTTATTTTATTATTATCGAACTTTACCGGCCAGGGAAATTGCCTTTATTATAGGATTATTACGACCGGCGGGTTATAATTTATTAGGGCGGGCGGCGTTTGGTATACCGCCGAAATCCGGGTATTAAGGGCCGCGAATATTTAAATTAGGCGTTTTTTTATATTATTCAGCTCGGCGGCGGACTTATTATTAACGGCCGCGAATACCCGGGCTATTTTCTGGTAAATAAATAGCGTTACCGCCTCGGGGAGGGTTTATTATATTTATTCGCCGGCGGGAGCCTGGTTATTTTTATTCGGATTATTATTTATAATAAAGGCGCTACGGGGTAGGTGCGGGATATAATATAATAAGGGATTATTTAAAAATCGAATATATATAAAGGGTTAAGGTTATATTAAGGAATAATAATAAATATTATAATAATATATATATTCGATTTACGGAAAAGGGGGAGGAAGGAAAAAGAGGAAGAGCGGGGGGCGGATAGGATGGGAGCGACTTATATGTATCGGTCCCGTGGCTAGCCCGCGGCGCACGCACGTCGTGTTATGGGTGGGCCTATGATAAATTTTACCGTAAATCCGCCCCGGCTTTGTTATATACCCGCCCTTATTAATCCCTGGGTTAGGTTTACCGATAATTTAATAATAAAACCATTTGCCGTATTAATATGGGGCATTATACCGGCTCGGCGCCGGCTACCCTTGCCGCGCCCGCTATTAATATAATACTTACGCCTGGGCAAACTGCCTCCCTTATTAAATTTATCGGCCGCCTAATTACCGTGGGAAAAAAACTCCTCGCCTTTTTATAAAACCGTATACATCTCGACCTTTCCCCTTTTTTTTATTATATATCCGCCAATAAACCTTTATTAATCCCCCTAGCTCCCTACTCCCCCGTCGCCCCTCGTTAATATTATATTCTTCCCCGGATAAACGCCCCGCCCCCGCGGCGGCTTTAATACATTTAATAATAATACTGGGTCCGTTAATTAATTATTATACCTAAAATATCGGTGCGGCGCCGTATATAGGGCGTTATAAATCTTTCCTTTATTTTTTTATTTTTACCATATTACTACGGGTACTCTTACGCCTAGGGCTTAATCCCTTTAAATCTCCACTCCACTTTATTACCAAATTACATTTTCCATTATATTAACGCTGCTAATTTTAAATATAATTTGGCCTATACGGGGCCGTTATAAATTACCGCATTATTAAAGCGTTATTCGTAATGGTCTAATACCGCTATATTTATAAACTGGGATAAAAATTCCCAGATTAATTCGGCCTAGCCCTACCATTTTACTAATATTTACCTAATAACGCGGCAACCCCGCTTTTAGGTCCGCGCTTAAAATATATCTTTTACCGTCCACTCGTTATCGCCTATTCCTTTATTCCGTATTGGTAAGGGTTATATATTATCCTGGGTTTAAAATAATAAGGGATCGTAATTGGCCTATTATAAAAGGTCCATATAAAAATACGGGTAAATATTTAAGGGCGTATTTAATTTTAATATATATAAATTTATTACCCCCGCAATCGTATACTTAATATAAAATTAATTTAATTTCCGCAAGGGCCGCGCGGTGGTTATATTATATAAGAAAAGCCATACTTTATTATTTACCTTAAACCTTTTTACGGGGAAGCGGTATTTATTCGTTATATTTTTATATTATTATTATATGGCCGCTGCCGCCGCTTATACCCATTCGGTAACCTTTTTTAACCATTCCAAAAACTACTTTACGTATCCCCGCGGCGTTTTCTCGGGGGGCCCTAGATTATTACGCTTTATTATAAGTATTACGTAGTACCCGTATATAATAAAAAATAAGCTAAGGCTAATTAATAATAAATCGCGGTTATTAATAATTAATTACGCTACCGGTAAAAGCCCGGGCCAATTTAATTATTTTATTAATACGAATATTCGCAAAAAATACTAAACCTCCTGGTTCGCTTATTTGATCGCGCCATCGGTTTAAAGGTAAAACGCGATTAATAATTATTATATTATACCTATTAACTTATATAAGTATTATTAAAAACCACCCACTTAATTTAACCCTTTATCGCTTATAATTACTTTAGGAAAACCGTGAAAACGCCAAAAATATTATATAAACCTTTCGGCGTATACCTTTACCGTTATAAATATTATGGTTTTTAAAATTATACCCTTATAAAGGCGGTCGGTAATTATTATTAAAAAGCGGGGACTATACGGGTTCGCGGCGGGAAGGTTTATTATAAAATCCACAAATATCTCGCTTTAAAAACGATCCGCCATTAAAAATAATTTTAATAAACCCTTTTTTTGGTTTCTTCATACGGTGGTTTTACCGTATATATCGTAATTATATATAAAACGCCGTACCATACAAATTATACCCGGCCAAAAATAATTACGGAATAATATTATTATTATTCCATCGCGTTTTGGGTGGCCGGTAATTATAAAATCGTACGCCCTTTAAATAAGGGCGGTTTATAATTATTTTTACACTGGTATTTAACGCCGGTCCTTAAAACGCAAATATCCCTCGGGTTCGAGGAAATATTTTATAATAAAAACCTTTATTTTTATATTCGGGGGAAACGCTTACTTCCCTTTTTCGATTACTTTTCGTATAATCTTGTATTAATTATTATATTATACTATTATAAACCATAATTCCTAAAGCTCGGCGTTTTCGAATGGCGGGCTTGGGAAAACCCCTATATTATATATGGCCGCCGGCAGCCAATTATTTTAAACCAGCTGGAAATTACGGCCGGTAAGGTATTTATTTTTTTCCCCTTTTAATATATCCTGGTCCCGCCGTAATAATACGTTAAACGCCAGGAATAATCGGCCGGGGCGGAATTTTAATTAAAAATAATACCGATATATTTATTTTTACTAATGGACCTGGTATTTTAATAGGCGCCTTTTAATTATAAAATACCGTAAATTATTATAATCCGAGCGTACCCGAAATACGCCGGCCATATTACGGAATTTTATATTTTATACCTTTATACTTTTTATTATGGCCAGGAATTCCTTATTATAAATATTATAATTATATTTGGCGGGTATTAATCGTTAAAAAAAAAAACCACGGGGCGTAGTATTCCCGCTTTGCTTTATTAAAAAAGGTAAAAACCTATTGCCCACCCCGAATTATCGGTTTTTAAAACCGTTTTTACCGCCGGGTTAAATTATACCAATACCGGGGGGGCCATAAATACCCTTTTTAATTATTAAAATATTTCGGATTCGATAAGGCCCCAATGGAACCCTTTTCCCTTTTTAAAAAAGGCAGAAAACGGGAATTCCAAATCGGAAAATTAATTAATAAATTCCTTATAAAAATTAACAAAGCCTAAAAAACCGCGGACCCCTTTTATAATTATGGGCTCCTCCCATTCGCATATAGCCCGAAACTTTTTCGGGTTAACGCGTATTCCCTCTCTTATTATTATAATAAACCCAAGGTATATTACTTTTTTTATTATAAAAACGCATTTGGTTAGGTTTAATTAAAGGCCTATATTGCGGAGCTTTTTTATAATTTGGCAGACCTTTAATATATAATTTCGCTTTATACCGTTTAAATAAACCAGTATATTATTTATATACGCCGTATAAAATATATTAAAAAATTTGTATAATATATTATTAATATATTATTAAAATAATATTCCCGCATTATTAAGGCCGAACGGGATTACCGTTTATTCGTATAAACCAAAATAAATTCCGAACATTATTTTTTATTTATTCCCGTGGTAAATGCGCAGTTTATGGTAAGCGGCTTTAATATTTACCTTGGTAAACCAACGCGCCTTGGCCAGGGTCCGTAATATTTTATAAATAAACGGTAAGGGGTAATGGTCCTGGCGTATAACCGCGTTTAACCTTTTATAATTATAATAAAAATATAACCCGCCCCCCGGCTTTTTAATAAAAAATACCGGGGCGTGTACGGAAAAACTACTGGCCCTTATATAACCCTTATTAAATAACTCCGTTAACGTCTTTTATAAGATTAATAATTCCTCCCTTAATATACCGTAAATCGGACCTTATAATATTTACGGGTCCTTTTTTTCGGCATTTTTTTACCAATTTTATTATATGGTTTACGGAACCGCGATAGGGTAATAGCGCCTATCCTTTATCGGGTTCGAATATATTTTCTAGCCCTTTTAATTTATCGGGTGGCCGGAATAATTTAACCATTAATACCTTTAATTATTCGTTAATATTATATAAAAATATCGCGAATAATATTAAATCGCTTACTTTTACTTTATACACCATGGTACGTAAAAAAGCAATATTAATTAATTACGTATTTATTAAAACGGCGCCCCTTAACCCTTTCTCTTTTACGGAAAAATTTGCCCTCCTAATATAAATCCGCTTTTTTACCGCTTTATATACGACCGCTTCCTTTTTACACCACGGTTTACCCAATATTATTAGGTATAAAAGATTTAAAACGGAATAATAAAAATAATATTAAAAATACCCGTTAATATTAATATTTATATATACCGCCTTTATTATTATAATTTCTTATTATACGGGTAATACGAACGCGTATATTAATACCCTGGCGGGTACCAAAATATATAAAAGGCGGAGTTTAATAATAAGGGAATTATAAATCGCGCCATAATATAGGTACCCGCTATCGATAAAAGCATCGGTAAAATAAATCCCATTTAAATAAACGTTTATTAAAAAAGGGGTACCGTTTATCCGCTTTATCCCCTTTATTATTTCGCTCCGCATTAACGGCTCCTAGGCACGCCTACGCCTAAAAATTACCCTTTTAATTCGTTTTCCCCCTTATTCTCGCTCGACGCCCCCGGGTGGGGTATTACGCCCACGGTATTAATCCGGACCTTTTTAATTAATTTAACCGGGATTAGTTTATATTTTAAAATAAAATAATTATTAAATCTATACCGAATATATTAATCTTTTTTACGCCGGCGCTTTATTTTAATTATAATTACCCATTTAATACGGTATAGCTTATCCTTTAATTTAAAATTCGTGGCATTTACCCCTAATATTAGGGTATCCGGGTCCTTTTGGGAACGCGATTAATATACTATTAATACGCTACTCCCTTTTTTACCTAATATCGAGTTTAAGCAAAACGTAATATTGGTAATTATACGAACCCATTTTTAATAAAAGTTGGGAAAAAAAACCGATATTAATATTAGGCGGAGGCGCTGGTATATTATTTCGTTTAATAATATAAGCTTAATAAAATCGTCCCATATTACGCCCCCTGCGTTTATTAAAAATTACTTAAATCGGGAATAAAAGACTGGAAATAATTACCTTTCCCCTTGGCGTAAAAAATAAAGCTTTTTCGCCGCTTATTTATAATTATTAAGGTCCCCAAATACCGTTTTTAAATATATAATAAATCGCGCGGGATTTTAACCCATTAATTTTCCTTTACCGTAAAACATTATAATAAAGGCTTTCGGCTTATTCTTTAGGCAGGCGTTAATATTATATTATAAAAACGCATCGCCCTTAATAAGATCCTAATCCAGGATTAATTTACATTCGATTTTAACCCGGAATACCTTTTATTTTGCCTTATTATCGTCGAATTTCGCCGGCCAGGGGAATTGCCTCCGTTATAGGATTATTATAATTAACGGGCTATGGTTTATTAAGGCGGGCGGCGCTTATTACGCCGCCGAGATCCGGGTATTAAGGGCCACGAGCATTTAGGTTAGGCGTCTTTTTATATTATTTAATTCGGCGGCGGACTCGTTATTAATGGCCGCGAATACCCGGGCTATTTTCTAATAAATAAGCAGCGTTACCGTATTGGGGAGGGTTTATTATACTTATCCACCGGCGGAAACCTAATTATGTTCGTTTGGGTTATTATTTATAATAAAGGCGTTACGGGATGGGTGCGGGATAAAATATAATAAGGGATTACCTAAAAATCGAATATATATAAAGGGTTAAGGTTATATTAAGGAGTAATAATAAGTATTATAATAATATATATATTCGATTTACGGAAAAAGAGAAGGGACAAAGGGGGGATAGGCTTGGGATAGGGGGGCATGGTTTATAAATAACTTCTTATACGTAACGGTCCCGCGGCTAGCCCGCTGTGTGTACGTTGTAATATGGGTGGGCCTATGATATCACCCGTTTAAATTTTAATTCGTTCGTTCAATTTACGGAGAAAAAAGGGCGGGATCCCTATTTAAAGGGCTATACGTAAAAGTAAAAATTCCTTCGTGGGAAAAAAAAAACTCAATTTCTTATATTAAAGGACGCCATTGGATAGTCCTGTACAGCACAATTTTCATTCTGGCAATAACGAAAGGATTAATCGCGGGACGAAGAAATTATGGTTTAATTTTGAAAAATTTATAATATCCCCTATTCCTTATAAGAGCGTAAACCCTCGCGATAAGCAGAAGCCTAAAAGGCCGCCGCGCCACCACCGCTACTTTTTTTAAAAGCTTTATCTTGGCCACCCCCTCGATTATAAGCGCTAAAAAAACCAAACCCTTATACCGGTTACATAAAAGGCCTGATTAAACCGGGAATATTTTCAGCCCCCAAATTTAAAACGTTTATAACCTTTAAAAAATTAGGGCCGCCGAGAATAATTTCGAAATAATCCTCCCAATATTTAATATCCTGCTCCCATATTATATTATTAAATAATTTTTCGATACGGAATTTTTTATAAGGGGTATAATCGTTATAAAAAGGATCGGAATTCGAAACCAATATATATTTTTTAAGGCCTTTATTTTCGGTTATATAAATCTCGCCAAACTAAAAATAATTACCACACTTATTTCCGGTATACCTAAAAACGGAAATATATTTAAAAAAGGGGAATATATAATAAATAAAAGTATTAGGCTTTTAACCCTAAAAATAACTCGCCCACCCGAAGGTATAATATTTATAAGGGTTTTTATTTACCACGCCTTTAAATTATACGGCCAATGCCTGCTAATAATAAAAATAAAGGGAGAAATATAAACCACCTATAATTTACCCCAAAAAGCCTTTATATAGGATAAAAATAATAATAGGCCAATTAACCCTTTTATATAATATAGGGGCCAGGCTGGTAATTTTAAAAAGGGTCTTAAATATATCCAGATTAATATATATAATTATATAAATATAATTTAAAGGAGGGTCCTTAAACAGGCCAAATTAAAAATAATAAAGGATATTTTAAAAAAATAATAATAATTAATCCTGCTTAATCTTAAAAGGTAAAAATGGAAAAAGTGCGAAGGTGGAATAAACCTTATAAATAAAATTAAAAACCGACTCGAACCGGGTCCTTTTAATAAGGCTCGAAAATAGCCTCGGCGGAAAAATACTAAACTGGAAGGCTTAAACGGTATCGTGCCTAAAAGGTATTTTAATTTTAAAAGCCGCAACCGTGCACTGGGGTGATTAATTTAGGGGGATTAAACTGGAGGAAAAGGCAAAAAAGGACCTCCTAAATAAACCCTGGGAAAAAAGGCCCGGGCTGGTTTATTATATAAGGTTAAATTAACGAAAGATATAAGGCGATAGGGGAGAAAAAAGGAGCCGAGCAAAGCCGTTAAAACTAATGGTTAGGTTTTAAAATACCCGATCGATACGGCCTCGCGGCCTAGCCGGCGAAAGAAAAAAAGAAGGAGTAATTACCAGGGAAATTAAAATTAAATAACCCTGTATAAAGTTAATAATTTAAAAGAAATATACGTGGAAAAAGGCTTCGGGTAATAATAAAAGTGGCGTTAATTAAAAGGGCCGCCTAATTATAAGCAAAACGCTTAATAATCCGAGTACGGTTTTTTATAATATAAGCCCCGGGCCCTTTTATAAAAGGAGGAAAAATACAAGGGTAAGGGAAAGCAAAGGTTATATAATAAGGTACAGGAAAAAAAAAAGGCTGGTTTATAAATATAATAAGTTTGGAAAAACCAAAAGGCTTATTGGCCGTTAATAAATACCGAATAAAACCTAAAAGATTAGGGAGCCCCTTATAAGCCTCCTTATTATTACTTTGGTTTAAATGGAATATATTTTAAAAGGATTAGGAAATAAATTAAAAAAAGGGGGTAATAAAAGGAGCGAGTGTTTAAGGGAAAAAGGGCTTGGAGGAAGGGAAAAGAGCGAGGAATATATAGAAAAAAAAGTATTATAAGGAGAAAAAAGGCACCGATAAGAAATATATAAAAGGAAGGATTATCGAAGGTATAGGAGAAAAGAAAGGAAAAGAAATTAGGCCAAAATATTTATATAATTATCCGATTAAAAATAAAAGGCCCGTTAATAATTATAAAAATTATAAAAATTATAAGGGTAATAGGGTAAAAAAATAATAATAGGAACGTTTAAGGAAATACTTATTTACCTAAAAAAATACCACCGTTTATTTAAAACCCGCCAATATATTTAAGCCTTATAAGTATAAGTACCCCCTTTTTTTCCCCCATATTTCCTCGATTTCTTCCAACCATATTATCTCCCAGCCTTAAATCTTTATAATATAATCCTGTTTAAATTATTCTCCATTTTAATTTAATTTCTTATTTTTAAATTCCCTTACCCTTTAAAAACTTATATTACCCTTAACCTAATCCCCGGTATTTAATACCTTTTAACCCTTTTAACCTAAAAACTTTAATCCAAACATACCTTTTATTTCTTATTATTATTCAATAAAGCGAAAAAACCCTAAATAATATTATTTTAATAATGGGAGATTATACCTTCGAAGGGTTAAGGTTAAAGAATAAAACCAGCGCTTAAATGCCTGAATATTAATCGGAATTTTTATTTAAACTATTCCGAGAAATAATTCTTTATATAAAAACCCTTATTAAACCTTAGCGCCTATATAAAAACCAGGCCCGCTGGGGAGGGTTAATCCCCTTATATATTTTATACATAAATAATACAAAGTTTAAAAAAATTGCCTAAAGGAATATAAGCGTAATTATTAGGGATATATTTAACCCTATTAACCGTTATAAAAATAACCGCTTCCGCCAACGGCTTCGAAAACCCACTACCACTAAAGCGTTTTTTATAAACATTTGGATATATATATATAATATTATTAAATTATTGGAATACGACCAACCTTTTTCCCATTAATAATTAACTGCCTATAAAAACTACCTCGAAATATATAACGGGGTAAATAATATTAGGTTTACGATTACGGATTTTAAACCTCCAAGGGGGCCTAAAAATATACCAATTATTAAAAACCAGGCAACCCTTATAATTCCCCTACAGCACCCATTTTTTAAAAACTATAATCTGCTTAATATAATAAAGGCAGGGGTTAACCCCATAATAAAAAAATAAAAAAACCCGTAAATAACCTTTATTTAAGGCTACTATAAGGGTATAATACTTATTATATTTATACCAAAAAACGCAGAAAAGGATTTTAAAAGGCATATATAGGAGGCTCGCTGTGAAGGGCTGAGGTCACGTTAAGGAGCAACGATAAGTGCCATAATAATATGTATATTCGATTTACGGAGGGGAAAAAGGGAAAAAGGGGGGAAAGGTTCGGAACGGGGGAATAATATATAGGTAACCTTTTATATATATCGGTTTCGCGGCTAGCCCGCCGTATATATATTATAATATAAATGGGCTTATAATATATTCCTTTTTTTACCCGTCCGGCCTTATAACGGTGGCGCCGCGGGTGCGATTTTTTAAGGCGTAATTATATATTATACCCCATAATATGCGTATTTTTCCTCCGCCTCCTTTACTTATATAAAGACCTTATTACGGCCATTATATATAATAATTATAAGGGCCACTTTTTGGCCGCCTATTATATTTTCCCTAACCTTTACCATAATAATACCCATAAATCGCCCCCCCCCCCCCTAAATCCCCCCCCCTTTTTTTTTTATCTCCTTAAGCGCCCTTATAGGTGCCCAGTATTTTTATAAATATTTTGCGCCTTTTCCGGTGGTTTTACGGGCTCTGGGCGCTAACCTATTATTATTTAACTTTTTTCCCGGCCAGATTTAATCGAGATTATTATTAATAAATCCCCGCGGTTTTTTTTCCGCTGCGGATCCGTTACGCTGGCGGTGGTTAACGCCCGTATAATATTTTAAACCGTACCACCTTTTATTTCCGGTTCCGGAGGTTTTAGGCCGGCCTTTTCGGCGCCATACCGCTCCCCTCCCCGCGGTGGTGGCGCCGCGAAGCCGGCGGTTTATAAAAGTATTATTACTTATACTTTTACCATTATTAAAATATATAATAATCCCTTTATTTTTTTTATACTTAAGGCGGTATTAATCCGCTGTTTATAATAAAAGGCCCCCGCCCTTTATATTAATCCGGCCAAAAAAATAAAAATTATTAAGGTATATAGCCCCCGTTCCGGCGCGCGGTTATTACGGATTACGGTTAACCGGTATAGGATATTTTTACTGGCGCCAAGCATAATAAACCATATAAAGCCTATATTTATTATATCGTTAATTTTTTTACCCATCGTTATTATAATCAATTTAATAAAATTCCCCTTTTAGGCCTTTTTAAAGGGCCGCGGCTAACCCGGTATTGGTTTATAAGGCGTGGTATTATTTATTTTTTATATTTTAAGGGTAATTATACTTATAATATTATAAATAATTAAGGGTATTTTCGGTAACCCTTTTACGCAGGCGACCCGTTATTAATCCGCCCCGTTAATATTCCGATACCCCTAATATTAAAGTTACCATTATCGTTTTTATTATTATTATTAAAATTAAAACTCCTTATAATAATTCCGCCGTAAGTCCGCCCCAGCTTTAATACGTATTCGCCCTTATTAATTTTTAAATTAGGCCTATCGATAATTTAATAATAAAACCATTCGCCATATTAATACGGAATATTACGCCGGCTCGGTACCGATTACCCTTACCGTACTTATTATTAATATAATACTTATACTTAATTAAATAACTTTTCTTATCGAATTAATTGGTCGATTTATTATTATAAAAAAGGAGCTCCTTACCCTTTTATAAAACCGCGTAAAACCTAACCTTCCCCTTTTTTTTATTATATATTCGCCGGTAAACCTTTACTAATCCCCTTAATTCCCTACTCCCCCATTATCTTTTATTAATATAATATCCTTCCCTAAATAATAAACGCCGCGCCCCCGCGGCGGCTTTAATACGTTTAATAATGGAGCTGGGTCCGATAATTAATTATTTTGCTTATAATATTGGTGCGGCTTTATATATAAAACGTTATAAATATTTCTTTTATTTTTTTTATTTTATTATATTATTACGGGTGCTTTATACGCTTAGGGCTCCGTCCTTTTAAATTCCACTTAATTTATTACCAAATTACGGCTCCCGCTGCGTTATTATTATTAATTTTAAACGTAATTTAATTTATACGGGGCCGTTATAGGTTACCGCGTTACCGAAGTATTATTTGTAACGGTTTAGCGCCGTTATATTTACGAGTTGGGATAATGGCTCCCAGGTTAATTCGGCCTAGCCCTACCATTTTATTAATATTTATTTAATAATACCACGGCCCCGCCTTTGGGTCCGTGCTTTAAATATCTCTTTTACCTCCCATTTATCCTTGCTTATTTTTTTATTCCAAATCGGTGGGGGTTATATATTATTTTAAATTTGGGACGGTAAAGGGTTATAATTGGGCCATTATAAAAGGTTTATATAAAAATGCGGGTAAATATTTAAGGGGGTATTTAATTCCATTATATATAAGTTTACCACCCCCGTAATCGTATACTTAATATAAAGCCAATTTAATTTCCGTAAAGGCCTTACGGTGGTTATATTATATAAGGAAAACCATATTTTATTATTTATTTCGAACCTTTTTATAAGGGAACGGTATTTATTCGTTATATCCTCGTATTATTATTATATGGCCGCTACCGCCGCCTATACTTATTCGGTGGCCTTTTTTAATCGTTCCAAAAATTACTTTACGCATTCCCGCGGTATTTTCTTAAAGGGCCCTAGGTTATCGCGCTTTATTATAAGTATTATATAATACCCGTGTAAAATAAAAAATAGGCTAAGGCCGATTAATAATAAATCGCGATTATTAATTATTAATTACGCTACCGGTAAAAGCCCGGGCCAGTTTAATTATTTTATTAAAATAAATATTTGTAAAAAATATTAAACCTTTTGGTTTGCTCGCTCGATTACGCCATCGGTTTAAAGGTAAAACGCGATTAATAATCATTATATTATACCCGTTAATTTATATAAGCGCTATTAAAAACCACCCACCCAATTCGATCCTTTATTATTTATAATCGTTTTAAAAAAACCGTGGAAATATTAAAAATATTATATAAACCTTTCGATATATACCTCTATTATTATAAATATTATAACTTTTAAAATTACGCCCTTATAAAGGCGGTCGGTAATTATTATTAAAAAGCGGGGGCTATACGGGTCCGCGGCGGGGAGGTTTATTATAAAATCCACGGATATCTTGCTTTAAAAACGGTCCGCCATTAGGAGTGGCTTTAATAAACCTTTATTTTAATTTTTTTACACGGTGGTTTTATCGCATATATTATAATTATATATAAAACGGTGTATTATATGAATTATGCCCGGTTAAAAATAATTATAAAATAATATTATTATTATTCCGTTATATTCCGGGTGGCCGGTAATTATAAAATCGTACGCCCTTTAAATAAGGGCGGTTTATAATTACTTTTATATTGGTATCCAGCGCCGGTCCCTAAAGCGCAAATATCCCTCGGGTCCGAGGGAATATTTTATAATAAAAACCTTCGTTTTTATATTCGGGGGAAATACTCGCTCCCCTTTTTCGATTACCTTCCGTATAATCTTATATTAATTATTATATTATACCATTACGGACCATAATTCTTAAAGTTCGGCGTTCTCGAATGGCGGGCTCGGGAGGGCCCCTATATTATATATGGCCGCCGGTAATTAATCGTTTTAAACCAGTTAAAAATTACGGCCGGTAAGGCGTTTATTTCCCTTCCCCTTTAATATATTCTGGTCCCGCCGTAATAATACGTCGGGCGTTAAGAATAACCGGCCGGGGCGGAATTTTAATTAAAAATAATACCGATATATTTATTTTTATTAACGGACCTAATATTTTAATAAATACCTTTTAATTATAAAATATTATAAATTATTATAATCCGAACGTACCCGGAATACGCCGGCCATATTACGGAATTTTATATTTTATATTTTTATACTTTTTATTATAACCAGGAATTCTTTATTATAAATATTATAATTATATTCCGCGGGTATTAATTATTAGGAAAAAAAAATTATAAGGTGTAACGTTCCCGCTTTACTTTATTAAAAAAGGTAAAAGCCTATTACCCACCCCGAGTTATCGGTTTTTAAAACCGTTTCCGCCGCCGGGTTAAATTATATTAATACCGGGGGGGCCATAAATACCCTTTTTAATCGCTAAAGCGCTTCGGATTCGATAAGGCCCCAATGGAACCCTTTTCCCTTTTTTAAAAAAGCGGAAAGCGGGAATTTTAAATCGGAAAATTAATCGATAAATTTCCTATAAAAATTAATAAAGCCTAAAAAACCGCGGACCCTTTTTATAATTATAAGCTTCTCCTATTCGCATATGGCCCGTAATTTTTCCGGGTCGGCGCGTATTCCCTTTTTTATTATTATAATAAACCCAAGGTATATTACTTTTTTCGCTGCGAAAACGTATTTGGTTAAGTTTAATCGAAGGCTTATATTACAAAGCTTTTTTATAATTTGGCGGACCTTTAATATATAATATCGCTTTATACCGTTTAAATAAACCAATATATTATTTATATACGCCGTATAAAATATATCGAAAAATTTATATAATATATTATTAATATATTATTAAAATAATACTCCCGCGCCATTAAGGCCGAACGGGGTTACCGTTTATTTATATAGGCCGAAATAAATTTTAAACGTTATTTTTTATTTATTCCCGTGGCGAATACGTAATTTATAATAGGCAGTTTTAATATTTACCTTAATAAATTAACGCGCCTTAGCCAGGGTCCGTAATATTTTATAAATAAACGGTAAGGGGTAACGGTTTTAGTATATAACCGCGTTTAACCCCTTATAATTATAATAAAAATATAATCCGCCCCCCGGCTTTTTAATAAAAAATACCGGGGCGCGTACGGAAAAGCTATTAACCCTTATATAACCCTTATTAAATAACTCCGTTAGGGTTTTTTATAAAACCAATAACTCCTCCCTTAATATACCGTAAATCGAACCCCATAATATTTACGGGTCCTTTTTTTCGGCATTTTTTATTAATTTTATTACGTGGTTTACGGAACCGCGGTAAGATAATAGCGCTTATTCTTTATTAAATTCGAATACGTTTTTTAACCCTTTTAATTTATTAAGTGGCCGGAATAATTTAACCATTAATACCTTTAATTATTTATTAATATTATATAAAAATATTACGAATAATATTAGGTCGCTCGCTTTTGCTTTATACGCCATAATATATAGGGAGGCGATATTAATTAATTATATATTCGTTAAAACGGCGCCCCTCGATCCCTTTTCCCTTACGGAAAGGTTTGCCCTATTAATATAAATCCGCTTTTTTACCGCTTTATATACGACCGCTTTTTTTTTACACCATGGCTTACCTAATATTACCGGGTATAAAAAATTCGGGACGGGATAATAAAAATAATGCTAAAAATACCCGTTAATATTAATATTTATATATACCGCTTTTATTATTATAATTTTTCGCTGCGCGGGCAACGCGAACGCGTATATTAATACCCTGGCGGGTATTAAAATACATAAAAGGCGGAATTTAATAATAAGGGAATTATAAATCGCGCCATAATATAGGTACCCATTATCGATAAAAGTATCGGTAAAATAAATCCCATTTAAATAAACGTTTATTAAAAAAGGGGTATTGTTTATTTATTTTATCCCCTTTATTATTTCGCTCCGTATTAGCGGCTCCTAGGCACGCCTACGCCTAAAAATTAACCTTTTAACTTATCTTCCCCCTTATCCTTACTTAACGCCCCCGGGTAAGGCATTACGCCTACGGTATTAATCCGGACCTTTTTGGTTAACTTAGCCGGGACTAATTTATATTTTAAAATAAAATAATTATTAATTTTATACCAAATATATTGGCCTTTTTTACGCCGGCGCTTTATTTTAATTACGGTTACCCATTTAGCGCGGCGTGGCTTATCCCTTAATTTAAAACTTATAACGTTTACCCTTAATATAAAGGTATCCGGGTTTTTTTAAAAATACAATTAATACGTTATTAATACACTGCTCCCTTTTTTACCTAATATTAAATTTAGGCGGAACGCAATATTAATAATTATATAAACCCACTTTTAATAAAAATTAGGGAGGTAAACCGATATTAATATTAGGCGGAGGCGTTAATATATTGCTTTATTTAATAATATAAGCTTAATAGAATTATCCTATACGGCGCCCCTTATATTTACCAGGAGTTACTCGAATTAAGAGTAAAAGGCTAGGAACGATTACCTTTTCCTTTGGCGTAAAAAATAAGACTTTTTCGCCGCTTATTTATAATTATTAGGGTCCCTAAATACCGTTTTTAAATGTATAATAAATTACGCGGGATTTTAACCCATTAATTTACCTTTACCGTAAAATATTATAATAAGGGTTTTCGGCTTATCCTTTAAGCAGGTATTAATATTATACCATAAAAACATATCGCCCCCAATAAGGTTTTAATTTAGGATTAATTTATATTTAATTTTAACCCGGAATACCTTTTATTTTACCTTATTACCGTTAAACTTCGCCGGCCAGGGGAATTACCTTTATTACGGGATTATTACGATCGGCGGGTTATAATTTATTAAGGCGGGCGGCGCTTAATGCGCCGCCGAGATCCGGGTATCGAAGGCCGCAAGTATTTAAATTAGGCGTCTTTCCATATTATTTAGCTCGGCGGCGGACTCGTCATTAATAGCCGCGAATACCCGGGCTATTTTCTGGTAAATAAATAATATTACCGCCTCGGGGAGGGTTTATTATATTTATCCGCCGGCGGGTGTGAAGGGCTGAGGTCACGTTGAGGAGCAACGATGAGTGCCATAATAGTATGTATATTCGATTTACGGAAAGGGGGGGGGAAGGAAGGGAGGGAGGAGGAATACAAGAAGGGGAGAGTGGTTTATGGGCAGCGTCTTATACGCATCAGTCCCGCGGCTAGCCCGCTGTGTACGTAGGTAGTGGTATAGGTGGGCCTATGACAGCGGGAGCCTGATTATTTTCGTTCGGGTTATTATTTATAATAAAGGCGCTACGGGGTGGGTGCGAAATAAAATATAATAAGGGATTATTTAAAAATCGAATATATATAATGGGCTAAGGTTATATTAAGGAATACTAATAAATACCATAATAATATATATATTCGATTTACGAAGGGGAAAAAGGGAAAAGGGGGGAGAAGGCTCGGAACGGGGGAATGGTACATGGGTAACCTTTTATACGTATCGGTCTTGCGGCTAGCCCGCCGTGTGTACGTTATAATATGGGTGGGCCTATAACACTCGCATAAGATTTTCGGCGATACTTTAAAATAAAACCAATAGGGGCATATTTAAAAAGTACGGCCTCCAGCCTAAGGTTCTCCTTATAATAATTATCTTTATACAAATTAGCCCCTTTTACCGATCTTAGCACCTTATAATATTAAAAACGCTTAGGATTATAATTTATAAGTAAAAGATAATGTGGATCCATACGAGAATAAAAAGGGAGGTTTACGCTAATAAAAAGGCCTTTATACTTTAAGAGCTAAAGGATAATGGAAAAAAACTATGGTACCGCCTCCGAAAGCTACAATTAGGCATGGGGGGAAAAGGGAAAAAAAACCATATATTATATCCCTTCGGGCCACCGCCTAATAATTATATAAGGTATTTTATAAATTAAGTAAAGGTATTTTATATAAATTACTTAAAGTTTATAATGGGCCTTAACCTATTAAGGAACCTCTTTAAAGTTTGGTGGTTATAAGGGGAAATTGGCATTATTGTTCGGCACGAGGTTTTCTTACGCATAATAATAAAAGGTAACGATCCCCAGGGCTATTTGGTTAATAATAAGGAATGGTAAAACCTAAACACGAATATAAATATTGCCGGAATACGTTCCTATATATTTAATATTTATATAGGCCTTAGGCCTCCTTTAATACGCCCTAAACTCCCTAATATTAGGGTAAATTCCATAATTCGCAAAAGGGTAAACCCGTTTAATTTTTATACGAAAAACCAGGAGAATATAATGGAGTTAAAATCGGAAAATAATATAAATTCGTACTTTATTTATATAATTAATCCTGTACACCGAAGGCGAAAAGGCCAGGTGGCCTTGGAAAAAAAAAATGGGTAATAACCGCCCTTATAAATCTCCTAAGGGAAAATATATATTACCAAAATAAAAGCCTAATTCGTTAAAATTATTTAAATTATTATTATATACCCCTTCCCTTTTTTCTTTACCCTTTGTACGCTTTATTACGCGCGTACCCCCTATTAATCATTAATCGTTACCCTTATTCCCATCCTTAAAAATAGCCTCGTTTTTCTTACGCATAATTCCTACCCCTAAATAATCGCTATAACCCCAACTCCCCTTATATATTAATTAATACTGGTAAGTATATAAAAAATAATACAGGCCGTTTTTTAATATTAAGGTAAATAATAATTTCGAAATATTTAAAAAGGAGATTATTAAGGAACCCTTATACCGTTTAATAATAAAAAGAAAGGCCCACCGGCCGAAGGACCCTAGGTCCTATTTCGTTTAATACCATTTACCCCGTCCCGGACCTAATATATAGCCTACCCATACCGAAAATTTCCCGGGGTGGGCTATTATTAAAAAAAATATTAAGCAAAAGGTTATAAAAAAGAAGAAAAGGAAGGAAGCTTGAAAAAAAAAAACGGCGAGAGCAAAAAATGCGGCCTATAATATTAAGTATGGCCAGCGCCGCCGATTTAAAAGGATTAGGAGGGCTCCTTAAGCTCGATTGGCTTTTAATTATATAAAAAAGGGGAATAAGTGTTTTATTTTTTATTTTATAAATTATTCCGAGCAAAGCTTAAATGCCACCAATTAAAATAAACCCTCCGGGGAAAATAAAGGTTAGGGCGTAATAAAATTTAAAAAAATAAAACTATACAGCCTTATTTAATTATAATAAAATAAAAAAGGGAACCCGTAATTATTATAAAAAAGTAATTAATAATATACGAAGGGTAAGGAAACGGATAAATCGGTAATATTAGTAAAAGCCAGGAAATTTTTCCTAAAGTTTTTCGGACCGCGGGGCGCGGTCTTTTATTATAAATTGGTAAAATATAGCGGTACCGGAGGTATCCCCCGTTATATTTATATTAAAAACCGGCGCCCGGCGCAATTACTTTAATAATTAATTTAAAGCCTTAAAATAATTTTGTATAGGATTATATAAAAAGCCAGGAGAACCCCCGGGATTTATAGGATTTTTGGGAGGGTAATAAACCATGGCGGTAAAAATTTAATTATAAAAATACAATTATTATTTAATATATTATATTTTCCCCTAAATATTATATTACCGTTTAGGAATAATCCTGTATAGGATTATTTTATATTTTCTAAAGTATTACCACTCCTAAATAGGTAATTAGAGGTTTAACCAAACTAAACAGCTTGGTTTTAAACACCGACCATGCAGCGAGGTTATTAGACCTACTCCCCGTTATAATATTATTGGGAATACGTAGTGAGCGTAAGCGAGCGAAGTATTCGCTTTCTAAAATCATTGAGCCCGTGAGGGATTAT